>VYZM01011648.1:0-13402 GCA_013398915.1 Dromas ardeola | reverse complement strand
AAAAAAACAAAACAAACAAAAAAACAAAACAAACCGAAATAACCCAAGGACAAAAACCACGGGACGCAATAATCAATTTTGGCACTGAAGCATACTGATGATTTCATCACTGTATTAATAAAAGATTGCCCTATCAGCACAACCTCCCTGATTCTGATTAATATTGTTCCCCGTTGCATTTTATCTCTTAGAATAAAAAAGACACGCTTTCTTATGACAAACTCAGAAATAGTGAAGGAAGTACAAAAAGAATCACAACCAAGATGAGCAAGAATTAAAGTACTTTATTTATTGAAGCATTCGTGAAGTAAACAAGCTTTATAAGAAGCCTTTGAAGCAAACTAGTGTTAGTTAGAGCAGTTTTCTTCATGAAGGTATGCAAAATGAATTTATGGAAGAGCGATACAAGCACAGATGGTTCAGGAGATCAGCATGCCAGCTTCCTTCTCAACATGCAGCAGTGAAACCAAGCTTTTACAGAAACCGAATTCTGTGCTGATAAAAAAAGTGGTGGACAGACTTAAACGCTATTCTGAAATGTATGGACATTGAGAGATACATCTAACTATATACTTAAGTATTTGAATCCCCCTCTCTCAACCCTCCTGCAGATGCCCCATCTCATGAGAGCATACTAAGAAAACTTCTGGGAAAACACAATATTGAGATAATGAAAGGTCAAATTCTGTCTCAGACACAGGTTTTTGTTTGTAATATTTCAAGAAATTTAAATTTTTACCATTGGTAAAATTTATAGATTCACTTTTGTGCTTCACTGAATGGATGAGGACCAAAAAAAAAAAGTGCCCAAGCTAACAGCATTTAGACCAAATGCTCCCACATGCTGAAGTGGCAGGTTTTTAAAAATCCAGGTATCCAAAAATCACACAAAGATTGCACTGAGTAGCTAACTTGTGCTAAACATCTATTTTTTATTTAAGATCAATATATGAAGCAGTCTTCAAAAAACTAATTACCAAACCGAACATTGCAATAAAATCACAATACTGCAAGAGCAAAGAGTTTACAAGCCACAAAATGGACGCTAATGCAAGGAGGAATTCATCACTCATCAGTCCCTGATTTTTCATCCAATTACTTAGTTTTATGGTCTTTGCTTTCCAACATGAATTGAATTACTTTTAGCTTAGAGTTTCACAGGGGGAAATGGTGCCTTTGTATTAGCCATAGAAAGTGTTCAGAATTTACTTAAAGTAATGAAGCAATATAATTAAGAGTTGCTAAGAAAGAAGACTATAAAGCATGATTGCATTTTGTCTACTCTTTATTGCTTTCAAATTATTAACTTAGACTTTAAGAGCAAGTGCAGATGGCGTCATAAATAAAAAAATATGTGTATATCGTTAATGGTTTCCTTTTTTCTTTTTTTTAAAGCTGTTTGTTTTTTTTTTTTTTACTATGAAATCACTGCAGAAGCCTTCTCTCTTGAGAAACAAAACNTTTTTTTCTGTTTTTTTTTTTTTTTTTTTTACTATGAAATCACTGCAGAAGCCTTCTCTCTTGAGAAACAAAACATCTGCCCAGTCTTTGGTTCATTAATATCTGGGTGAATCCATTACTCCACACACAGCAGATACTCTTCCTAGCTAATACACATTTCTGTAATCAAGACTAAGCATAACTATTGGCCAAAAAGGCAAATTTCACTCATTTTAGATGGAAAATGCATTTTTGTGACTTCATTAAGTCGTAAAAGTAGTGAAATTGGAGGACAGTTACTGAAAGTGTCCATTTAGTACCTTATGCTCTCTGTAGTGTGCAATCAGAGAGGTTTACATGCTGGTAGCTTGTTTAGGAAGATTTCATTAAAGTTCTTCATTGATGTTTATCTTATTTCTCATGATGGGGTATCAAAAATGACTAGGTTTCTCCCTGCTGTGGAATTTCTTCCCCGATAAACAGACAATTTTTCAACTGATGTTTATCTCAAGGGATAGCTATAGAAAGCTCTGAAGAAAGTTAGCTAAGGGTAATATTTATAGAACAGGCTAAATATAGCTGCATTCTTAATGCTAAGAATTGAATTAATGCTTAACAATAAGTCATCATGACCTTGATTTCATCATATAGTATAGATTAATCACTAGCTATTACCAGATAGTCATCATTCTGAGAACATAGCTAGAGCCACTTAGCACTTCTTATGTTTTTATCTTTTCAAGATATGGGCCAATATTTTAGCGTATCTACCAAATCTATTCTATTTTGTAGCATAAGTTTCTGTCAGTCACCCAGCCAGTATTAAGAAAATCTTAGCCATCACTAAAATTTTATGTCTCTCAAAAGCGCATGTTCATTTCCTGAATAGTCACACGTACAACTATAATTGATTTTATATTTACTAAAAAAAAATAATATTTGCTTGAACTATCTAGAATGCACTAAGCAAAAAATGAATTTTAAGGGACTAATTCCTACTATACATCTATGCTATAACAAAAACCTGATCTGAGATTGTCTTGTAATTGCTAGCATAAGTTTACCATGTTTTCTGTTGTCATATCACGGAATCACAGAATCACGGAATCTTCAGAGTTGGAAGGGACCTCTAGAGATCATCTAGTCCAACTCCCCTGCTAAAGCAGGATTGCCTGGAGCACATCACTCAGGACTGCATCCAGATGGGTCTTGAAAGTCTCCAGAGAAGGGGACTGCACAACCTCCCAGATATGGATATACCTAGAGCAGTTCTTCAATGGTTTGTGAGCAAATACTAGCAAAAGTCACTCGGACTTTTCATCAGACTTTTAGATGTTCTTGGAATTCCTGCTTCTACAGATTTGTGTTAAACACTTATATGCGGTCCGGTTTTGTAGTATAATTATCTGCACTACAAAAGCTACAAAATGGTCTTTTTCACTTAGTAGCCTAAGGGAAGTATGAATGGGGAGAGAATTAGCGCAGTGTGGGGAACCTTACCTACTTGTTGTATCTATACTACCCTTTATTTTTCTTTATCTTAAAAAAAGAATCTAATTCACAGCAGCCACATTGTTTAAAATTTGCCATTATTTTCTTTTGCACATTGCTCTGTTCCTAAATCTATTTCTATTACATGTTTCTTGGGACAGGGATGCCATATTCTAACAAGAAACTATTCTCAGTTTGTAAGTAATAACAATAAACCTTGTGTACTTTTAGTCAAGCTACTGGCACAAGTGCAGTCCCTTAAAACTTATATTAACTTTACTTTTCATCAGGTATGTATATGGTTTTGTAAGAAAGTACAGAAATTTATGTGTGAATTATAGCTGTGTATGCACATTCATATAAAAAAGCTACATATATGCAAGCATAATCTGAAATAATAGTTAAAAAATCATAAAAAAGATAGGGTGACTGAAGACTGTTTTCCTTTGGACTTTTTCTATGGTAATTTTTCTGTAATAAAAAAATATTCATTTTCCCTTTCCTAGATATAACACAGTTCAATGTTTTGGCATGACACAGAGCTCCAAACAGCTACTTGATATGTCTATAAAATATCTTTCTTAATGTGTCTTCTGTATTTTGTTTTTGAGTTTCAACATAATTAATGGGAAACAAGTGTCAGTGTGACACTCAAGGTGAAAACTGAGGTCATACCATTAATCATGTTTATGATTTACTCCTTCTCCTAAGTCTTCATAGCAATGTGAACATTAGCCTCCTGTTTTGTTGGTTTTATACATACATATTGATTTTATACATACATATTGAGTTTTTGTGACAACTGTACCTCTGTGACTGATACACAAAAATTGAGAAGAATAAATGGAAAACTTTTCTGATGTAGAGTTGTATTGGCTTTTTTCTTTTTATAACAGTACTTAACTTTGCACTGACAATATATAACAACTCAATAGTAAGATACCAATATGTCATAATATAACCGAATCAACAAAGACATACTTTAGGGAATCCTGGAAATTAACAGGCTGTCTTGCATTAAGCAAAAATAGAGAATCCAGCTTTTAATATGTTAATTCAGCATCTATTGCAGATGTGTCTAATCTCAACACCTCTGTAAATTGTCTATGGCAAATTGTAAAGATGAGCTACGTGGTTAAAAAGGCATTAATATTTTCTTTAAAAGTTCTTGTTTTGCAGGTAGAAAACTAAAGCAATTGACCATGCATGCAGTCACTCAGTATAAAATGTCTAGGACCTGCTGACTTTCTCTCTGATGTCTTAATGAAGGTGTTGAGATATGACTTTCTGATTTTTAGTCATAGCTTTCAGCTTTGATAGGTAATTCAAGTATTAATGAGAATATATCACTGTTCGTGGAAATAAACTCTTTGGCAGAATTATACCTCTAGGATTTCCAAATCACCAGTGATCATCTTAACCATCTGCCTTGGTCTTATCTGCCAGGTCACCACTGGTCTTTATTGGTCACCACTGAAATATCATAATTTACCCATCTTTGGGTCACTAATTCAGAGCTATGTGCAGGGTATTGCAAAACTTTTTACTTAAAAGTTGATCTTTTTTGTTTCAATCTTTGTATTTTCTGATTCTTGTTCTCTTTCAGTTCAAATGCTCTTTGAGACAAGCATAATTTAAAAGGTACTTTTGGCCAAACAGATGCTGCTGTCTGTGGTTGTCTTCATACATTAGTTATAGGGTAAAGATCTTAGTTAAAAGATTGCTGAAACCACCCAGGATTCCACCTAACCAGATCTTCCATTAGGTGAAAATGCCACTGTGTTTATATAATTTTCTATTTGTAAGGCCTGTTAACTACATCCTAGGTGATTGAGCAGCGCACAGAGCCTCTAAGATTCTTTCTTTTCCTGCCCATAGTAATTATGGATATTCTGGTTATTTTACTAAAAATTTTTCATTTGCCTCTTTTGCCTCTGTAACTCTGTGTAAAGTCTCACATTATCTCAAAAGTCACCCGGCTGCAAGCATATGCACCACTGGAGATCTGTTTTGAGGACTACGTGGGTGGCACAGGCTGTCAACACGGCAATGAATTTTTTTCCCTTGCTACTGAACTTTTAGCTTTTCTCCTGCCCTCTGCCTCCCTGGGAAGGCAGACAGCTTTACGCATGGCACCGTGCGACCACAGGCGGCCAGAACACACTGCAGAGAATTCAGACCATTGACTTTGAAGTTTCTGTAGCCTTTAAAATTCCCACCACTTCTGGAGCATGTTTTCCACCCAATCACAGGGAGAGGAAAGGACTGACTGTACAGTCTTGCTGCCTTGAAAAGGTCCCAGTGACATCATTCAAACCTGTGAAGATTTCTTTGCAAATAAACTACAGCCAGCTTGCAGTTAAGCCTTGATCTAAGCTTAGCAACTGGCTACGTATGAGTCTAAACACTCCCATTTCTTATCTAGCCTGGCCTTCACAGCTTTCCTATCGGTATAAATATTTTGCTGAAAGATACGATCTTCTACCAAAAAGTCAAATTCCAGTTCCGCTTCCACTCTCTCCATGTCCTGATACACAAACACATAAAATGTAGATGCAAAATCAGTATAAAGGTGCCTTATTCTATTGTGCCTTAGCCCTTTTTTTCTGATATAGGAACAAGCTACACTTGCTTAAATTTCATTAAATGGAATCAATGGTAGGGGAGCTGCCCTCATTTAATCATAATGAAGTGCAGCAATTTCAGTGCTGAAACAAGTTCCAAGTCTAATGAATGCAATGCTGAAAGTGCTGGTAGTGAATCTGTCCTGGGATAAATGCAGCTTCACGGAGTTCACCAACAAGTGAACATTTTTCAAACCCTTCCCCACTACAGATAAGGTTGATGGGAATTCTGCCACAGCTTTCAACGAGGCCAGAAGTTCACCTTGGGTAAACAGGCTTTCAGGAGAGAATCTATTTACAGAGCTGCGAGCCTCCCCTTTCTGCTATTACTTTATCTCATGTCACTGCAGAGCGAAGATAAATTACGGTGTGCTTTAAAGTAAGCTAATAGACTGGGACTCTTTGATACCTTTTATGGGTTAGGTCTTCCACTGAGATTTATGCCTTTGCCCTAACAGAGATGGTTGTTTACCTCATGCAGATGAGGATTATTCCTTTCAATCCAGAGACTAACTGCTTAGGTCTCAGGCACCATGACCTATTTTAACCATTGCAGGACTTTTCATGGCAGTTTAAGATATGGTATGAATGCCTTAAATTAAATACAATCAAAAAAGATGAAAAAAACTTAAGTTTTGTAGGAAGAGTTCAGAGTAGTCAGAAAGAAAAAAAGTTGTCTAGATAAAGTCAGATTCAAACAATATCAACAATTAATTGAAAGTCATTCATTTCATTTCAGTTGAATTACAACCCTCCTGCTTACTAAAACAAAAGTTCCTTTCAAAGGGAACCAAATCACCTTTTAAAATTAAAAGCAAAAAATTGTTTAAAAAATGTCAGTAGTCAACTAAAAAGGTAGATAGCATATTTTGGACATGTTACTTAATATAAAAATTACAAAGGTCTGTAAATCATATAAAAGAAGCATATTTGTAGTCCTGTGCATTTCCATATCTTATGTAATGCACAAGTAATGTACGCAGCTGAATGAAAACTGTGATCTACTTTCAGTGAAATAACAACAATAATTCAGTGATTAAAGGATTGTAATTACCTGATAAATTTGCATCCTTCTCACTACTGATGTAAAATTCAAGCTGCCTTTTATTTTCTGCTGAATTATATTTTGCATCCAAGCATGGCACACTGACTGAGTTATGGAGTAAAATCATGAAGTTAAAAGTATGTGAAATCCTTTTAACATATCTTGATATCTCTAGAACAATTTTTCATCTTCTTCCTTCCATTGAGGAAATAGGATGAAGGAACTTTAGATCAAAATAAGTCTTTGTCTTCGATAATAATAAAAACAGATAAACATTTTAGGAAAAAAATCTATGGAAAATTCAATTATCATCATAAAAAACATGTATTACCTGATCTCATCCCTTGTGTCTTTAGTAAAACTAATTATCTCCAGCAGAGCATTAATTAAAAGATTTCTCCCCATGATGTTTGCTAGTTGATTTTCCATAAATAAGGTTGTGCAATAATATTTGTAACGTATGTAATTTTTCCCCTTACCCCTTGTTCTCCTTTTAGACAGAATGCTGTTTTTTGGTATCCCAAATGTTTAGTGTTCAGAGATCTGCATAACAGATCATCATAGCAACTAACAGGTCAGGTGCAATTTCATTAGCACTAATTGTCTTGCATCAACTTGAGTCAGAAGGAAATTGTACTGTCCAGTCATTGCCCATGAAAGCCTGTTTTGCTGGTGTCACTGCTAATCACCGAAATACAAAGTATATGTTTCAAATTTTAAGAAAATAACTGTGTCTTTTAGCTCACCAGGATGATACCAGAGGCTTTCATAAGTTTTATTTGCAAAAGTATTTTTTGGCAAGCATGGAGGTCTGTTTTCATGTATTTTGTGTTTTGTGCTGCTGACCTCTAGTGTCATGGGAAAAAAAAAAATCTTTTCATACTATTACTCAGGGCTGTCCAAATCCTAAAAGCTTCCCCCCTGCCCCGGCCCAGTTGCTCTTCAAAGGTTGAAAATAAAGTTTAGAAAAACAAACAATTCAGTAAAGATACCCATGAAGTATAATAAATAATTCAGTTTCATACTTTGTCTTCCTAACAGAGCTTGGAAAGGTGCAAAAAAACCAGGATGGGCTATTTATGCCAAGATGTTAGCAAAAATGCCCATATTATTTGTGAAATACTTAATTCTCTTTAAAGATAAGCTTTTAACTTCAACTCCATTTACAACACTTTCTCTTTTTTATTTTTTACCACCTCCTGTGTCTACAGTCAACATTTTCAAAAGCCGTTAACTAGTGATGATAAAGCGGATGAGGAAGATCAGGTAGATACACAGTGTAATTCTGCCTTTTTCTCACCACATTTATGACAGTTCTTTGAGTATAAAGACTTATAAGCCGCTACACTTAAAGGTAGCAATTCCATACAATGCATCTTATCCAGCCAACTGCCTTTTTTCCCACACACTCTTCGTGCTGCCCACTGACTATTTGTAACGTTCTCCACATAATTTGAACCCCAACCACGAAACGTGCTAGGCACTGTGCAATCACAGACAACCTCCTCATCCTGGGTCCAAAGACCTTACAAACTAAACAACTGGTCTGGGAGAACTACAGCGTGTAAAGAAGCCAGCAGGGATACAGGACTGGATCGAGAGGGCAAAGCTGGTACGTGGTGAGGGTGGGAAAAGGAGGCTTCTTGAGAAAAATGACACGAAGCAGATGAACCCCAGTCCTGTTATTTCTCCTGGACGTATTGCTGACTTGTTTCTAAAACGACATGGTGAGGGGTCGCATGGTATTTTTTCTGTCCCGTCACTTATTTGAATTGTGGAGACTTCTAGGGGAAAGAATGAAGGTTCTATTTTCGTCCCATAAATGTTTAATTTCAGAAAAGTATATAGGGAAATTAAATCTGCCTGAAAACAACATTGCCTTGGCTATCTATACCCTGGCCAATACTGAATTTCAATGAGGGGACATATGTTGCATAAGGCGTATTGGGAAACTTGTACTGCCACCTTCATTCATCATGGCATCTTTCCTTTGGCATGTTTCAAATTAGAAAAAGCTGAATGTAGATTTCAAATGCATATTGCATGTCATAACACAGCTCAACAGTCACTTGAAGAATTTGTTGTCCACTGTTAAAAAAGATTAACAGCTGGCAGAAATGTAGTATTATTCAAATCTAGCATAAGGGACATATTATATAGGCACTCAGGCACTCAGAGACATGCTTTAATTTTATCCCATCTGTTTTATAGTAAGCTGAAAACTTAATAATTTAAATCATGTATTAATTTGATTATTAAAAAAGGAACTATAAATCTACAGGGATAAAAAAGGTAAATGGATAGGGCAAGAAAACAAATTATATAATACTAAGAAAATCACCATATATTAAAGAAAGATCACGACTGACTTTGAATCTTCTGTTTTCTAGACTTCAGGACAGACAGTAAAGCTACATTAGGGTAGATTTAGACTAGATATGAAGAAATTTTTTACAATGTGGGTGGTGAAACACTGGAACAGTTGCCCAGAGAGGTGGGAGGTGCCCCATCCCTGGGTGGGGCTCTGAGCAACCTGATCTAGTTGAAGATGTCCCTGGTCATTGCAGGGAGGTTGGACTAGATGATCTTTAGAGGTCCTTTCCAACCCAAACTATTCTATGATTCTATAATTCTAAGAAAAGAACAAAAAACCCCAAGATCTATAGAGCCATGCTTATTAGATCTGCATGCATTTTTCCATTTCAAATTGCAATCTTCACAACTGACCTCAGGATAAGCAGTTTCAGTCTCCAAGCTGCCAGTACAGGTGAAAAAAAATATATCAAATGACAAACCAATGTCCTTACTTTCCATATATTTTATATATCAACCTCTCTTTTCTGCACTTGGACCCATTCTAAAATGTTCAATACCTTGCTTTTTAATTCTGGCTTTCATATCTCTGGTATCAGACAAGGACAGATTTGGCATTGTAGAAGTGTTCTACTGAACATTAAAAATGGTGGAGAGATGCATTCTCTAGCTTAGTTGATTGTTAAATCAGTGACATTTTAAATAATGCATTTTTGACCTCTTAAAGGATGAAGACTATTTGATAGAAGGTATCCAGTACTGCTTTTATTTTTTGTTAAAAAAAAAAGCTTTTCCAAAGAATTAATGAAAAATGAATTACAGAAAGATAGTCCAACAACCCAGAAATGAAAAATGAAAGTTGGTCAAAACAGAAACTTTTTATTTTTACGTTCTCCTTTTTCTTATTTTTTCCCTTCACTGTTTTCTTGCTTTTGAAATCTGTATCATAATATTAATGAAAACTAAGAGTCAATTTTTTTCCTTTGTCTTGATATGAACATTTTTCCATTTTATAAGTTTTAGTCTCCTGGAAAATTGTGGAGTGGAAAACTAAGTAAAGACAAATGAATTCTCTTTTTTGCTGCATTATCTCCTCAGATGGGGAGAAATGATTGGAGAGTATTTTGAAAGACACGCTTGAAAAGTTGTTGCTGACTAGCAACAGGATAAATGCAGATGAGAGCAAAAATGTTTTCCTTCTAAAATTCTCAAGGAACAGCAACATTTTCCTGGCAAACATACTGGTTTTAACCAACACTTTTACTTGAAAGTTGTATAACTGAGAAAAGCTCTGCTTTTATTGGTGATAGAGATTTTCAGAATAAGTTAACACATGGTGATAAAATCGTAGGTATGTGAATGACAACACTAAATTATAATTCTATTATTCCTTTCTCTTCATTCAGTTCATTCATTAAGTTGATCGTTTCACATTCAGTAACAGTTTAATATCTAACCTCGGCTTTGCATACTGTTCCCTTCTGAGTTCAAAAAGACCTGTGCTGTCACCTGCCAAAAAAGCCTTGTGAGATTCCCATCTTCCATATGTGGCACATGCACTTATCTCCCCACAGTAAATCACTGCAAAAGCCAGGGAACTGGGCCCACAGGCCTTGTGAACTCAGGTATCTTCTCTTGTAACAATAATAATCCTACAGAAGTTGTCAGCAATAAATAAAGGTCATAGTAAAATACAGGCAGAAAGAATGAGCACTAAATCCTGCTGTCCGGAAAATGTTGATCCTAACTACTAAATAACACTAAATAATTGAAGAACTTCAAGGAATATATATTTTGGCTCACATCAATGTCATGCTGCTTACATTCTTCTACAATATTGAATCCCATGGTAAATGCAACTTTTGAAGAAAAACTCCTCTGATCGTATTATTTTATCTCTGTACTGAAAAAATGTCATTTATTATCAATTTCCTTTGATTATCAATCAATAAATAAATGGTTGAGCTTGAGCTCTGTTTCTGCTTCCATGTGGTTGTTCTTTGTGACTGCTCTCTCTTTAATGTATAATTGCGTTAATATAAAGTCTATTACCATATTTTAACAGATTGTCTGTTCTCGAATCCTGATAGCATGCTACCTTAAACTCCAAAGAGAAAGAAAAAAAAACTGTTTGCGATTCTGCAATTTACTGGTTTGCTAAATGTGTGAGGACAATGAAGAAATTAAAACACTGAAGTCATATTTGGTTCAAATTATCCAGTTTTTCAGCTAAAAAACTACAATTTTGATTTAAAATAGTTGATAGGTTTGCATGAAAACTCATGTACAATTTTTTGCCTTTTAAACTATTCAGTAAAGGGTAATAAAAAGTTAACAGCTGAGGAAATATATATTATACATTTGTCATTTTTTGTTATTTAAATCACAAGAAGATGCATTTTGGTTTCAGCTAATTCACCCTATAGCTATGTTATGAGAAGTTCAGAGATATGAAAAGTATATTTGACAGTACCCTACTGTTTATAATGCCTGCAAAAGAATTAATATTAGATTATTTTTATATCTTTTTTTTATTAGGACAATTACATATTCTTTAATCTAAAGCACACCATGTTCTGGGTCATGGGACTCTAAGGCATGTCACTATAACTGTCTTATGACAGTTTAAATGAAAAAATGCAGTTTTATTACTAAAATTTGTGACTAACTTGAATAAAGCCAAAGGAAAATGTAGACCCAACCACACTGACTGAAAAACGGAAATAGCTGACCTAGTTAGGAACTGCATAAAATATCTTCTCTGTTAATTTATATTGTGGACAGAAGGTTAAAAGTGACCTCTTTAAGATGTTAGGATGGCTCCTTTCTATTCAGAGCATTAGATGGTGCTTTTACAGGCAGTTTTGGTATCATGTAGACTTAAGTATATACTGACGTGTTTTGCTGAATGATATACCCTGGTGCAGTTCTCACTTCGTGTCATGGGAAGATTGGACTGTTTTACATAGGGATGAATAAATTAATGATCTATTTCTGGCAGGTTTATCTTGCAGACATATGGGGGACAGGCCTGGGTTTAGTGGCTGGTGCTACCCAGAAAGACCTCAGTTCTGCTGTTTTCCCTTCCCAAATGTCCATCTTGTCCAATGTGTCGACATTACCTCCTTGAACCCCTCAGAGATGGCTGAGGTTCAGTAGTGTTGTACACCTACACACCCTGTCAAGGTGGGGTGAACAAGGGATGGGATGGAAGTTGCATCAGCTCCACATTTTAGAGAGCGCTCTGGGGTCTTTGCCGATGGAAAGTCCCATGAAATGATGCTGAACAGCACCCAGACAGCCTGGATGTCTGGATATCAGTTTAACACCATAAACCTTGCACTTCTCACGTTTTAAAATATAAATGTGACAAATACTGAGAACATTTAAAGATACATGTTTAATATTAATATCCTAGTTTGTTTTCTTGGTGTGGATTTAAGCACTAGGTTTGTGGAAAAAACAAGTATCTAATTTCTTTTTTTTAATAAATTGAAAGGGATCATCTATTTTTATATGTTCTTTCACATGGCTAGCTTGCAGGTGCAAAGAAGTGCAAATGTATTTGGTTGATGATCTTAGTTAAGACAGTTATTTATATATCACTCCACAGAAAAGCCTTATAAATGTCAAGTCTGTCTGAGCAGTTTTATTAAGCCACTTTTACTATGCTATTAGGCACTTTAAAAATAGTTCTTTATTAAGAACGTTTACTTGCATATTTACTTCATGAGTTTATTACAGTAAAATCTTGCCTCCTCAACAGCCTGTTCTGATATCCTTTTTGACAGACCTTTATGCCTGAATTTGTTCTGGAAATCCTCTTGTGAGTTCCAGTAGCAGGGTGAGAAAAAGTTATCAAATATGAATAAAATTAGTTGAATTGGACCCCTTAGGAGCAACTCTTTGCTAATAGCACAAAATCTCTTTATTTCCAGATATAGCTGTGCAATTAATTCACTATTTATTTGCCTGCTCTTTTTCAGGTTTCCATTGCCACAAGAAATATTCGATAATCTGTGTCATATAAAGTATTGATTAATCTAAAGATATAGAAAAAGAGACTGAGCCCAGGTGACTAAGCAGTTGGCATTGCCTCTACAAGGAATAAAATCTTCTTTTGTAAGAAAAACCAAAATGATTCAGGGTCGAATAATGAACAGTATTCAGAGGCTGCTGAATTCAGTCCTGTTGTGGGTCAGATACCAGCCTCACACCGAGCACCCGTACTCTGACTGACCCACCAGCTCTGCCAGCACTGGCACTGCATACACAATGACTGTTCCTCCAGGCTTTCTTGCACCTCCTTGGTTACGTCACCTTGGTTCAGAAGATAAAAGCATTTTCAGTATCTGAAGCAATGTGTAGGGAGCTCAAGTCCAAAACTGTGCCTTAAACCATCTCTTCTAAAGCAGCTGCCTAAATTTAGAAGTAAATAAAAAAATCTTTCATAGAATCATAGGGACGTTTACAGAATCACAGAATCACA
>VYZM01011647.1:49634-109042 GCA_013398915.1 Dromas ardeola | reverse complement strand
TTTCCAAACCATTCACAACATATGCTCTTTTTAAATCCATCAAACGATCCTGCACTCGCTCTATACCCTACGTTCTAATGTCAAAGCAAATCTATGTTCTACTTGCGGCACCTGCTGTGGCACATACTTCAGCTACTTTAGGGTAGTACTAAGCATACCACCATACTTAAAGTCCTGTCAACATAGCTGTGATAAAGACCCTTTGGAAAATGTATAGCTTCACCCTAAAGTAATCATTTATCATAACTCACAAGGGAGAATTAATTGGCATTTAGTACTTGTAATAATTTGGATTAGTGCCCTTCGTGAAACAGGGCCATGTATCTAAGTAGGGGGCCTCTCATAAAATAAGAGTACTTTCATTTTTAAAGAGGCAAATAAATTTCTGTTACAAATAAATTCCATTTAAAAAAACAACCTAAGACAATCAATATTTTAGCAAGTGACGTTGCACTGAATACTCTTAAGTCAGGCTTTGGAAACATCATTCTGTATTACTAAATACTGAAAATAGTGTCATAGCTTAGATTACAAGTTTATAACAAAAATAGATTAAACTTTTTTCCTTTACTAATATTAACATAGTTCAAATGATGGGTTAACAAAATGCCGTATTATAATATTACTGTCGACTATGGAAATACCTGTGCTATGGAATGACAAATACTTTGTCTATGGCTTATGCAAAAGCATAGAGATCGCTCAACCTCCTTGGCATGTTACATATTATGACTGAATTTGAGAGTGTGCACTATCTACACATGGATGATGTTTCCCAGTTGATTGTTGTATCTATTTCATAGAGCTAGAAAGGGAAACAAAATATTTTTTAAGGGGGGGTGAAAAAAGTTACTTTCTTAGTAGTAACTCATGTTTACCAAAGAAGTTATGGTAGTCATCCTTTCTTCCCACTGCGATAAGTGTACAAGTCTGAAATCCGAATTCCAAACTCTCCTAAATCTATTACATGTATTTTTTATTTTTTTAAATTAATCTCCATGCTTTCCTAGGTTTGTCATGACAAGGAGTTGTTTCAGTGAACTACAGAAAAATGTAGATGGATCCTCTTGATCCTGTGGATCATTCTCCTGACTTTACACCACTAACATGAGCTTGTTGGCTGCATCCTACCAACACAGGCACCTTCAAACTTTAATTTCTGTGATTTAGGCTTATATGTCATTCAAAAGATTGCAAAGATTGTGTGCTCTGACGGTTCACATACTGGAGCAGAAAAGGACTGTCTGGTACAAGGAGGAAGTTGTGCTACACATTGACTTTGCAACATGGGAAGTTACATGTGAGTCCTGCCAGCTCTCTCTCTTGTGAAGTGAGTTTGCTGTAGCCCTAGCCATAGTCATTAGAGAGGGGTTCTCAAATGTAAAGGTGAGATGGACTTAGAAGTTTTTACTTTTGGTAAGAAGGGCAGGGAGGTTGCTCTTCAGGACAGAAGGAAACGGGGACATGAGCACTAGGCTGCCCGCAATCCTTATTTTACTTCCATACTCATAAAACCAACAAACATTAACATAAAACTGTAGGGGGAATAAAAGAGCTTTTAGAACCATATTGTAAATTAAAGGTAGTTTTTCCAAATGTTATTTCAGAAGAAATCATTGNAATTAAAGGTAGTTTTTCCAAATGGTATTTCAGAAGAAATCATTGATATTTTTCCTGAGGTGAAATCAAACTCTGATTTACCACTGCTGGGCAGCTATGCAGTCATTTGTGGAGCTACAAAACAGTTAATAGAAAAACTGAAATACTTGCATTTGCACTGAAGAGAATAAGTTTGTGCTAAGTAATGGGGAATTGAGACCATAATATTTTTGCTGTGCTAAGGCTTTATTTCTAATGCATTGACAGACAGGACAGAAAAATAAAATCCCAAGAGACAGAAGTTCTCTGGTCCTCCAAGCAAACAGGCTGGGGTCACAGGAGGAATATGTACAATGGGATTCATTTCCTCCTTAACTCACTAACTTCCACAACAGCTTGATTCCCACCTTACTTGGGGAAGGTACTTGTAATCATGCTGTTTCAAAAGCTGTTAAATCTTAGAGCAGTTCTGTTCTTTGCCCTTCCGTCTTTAGAAGGATTTAACCACTTTTGGTATTCAGACTTTCAGTTCTCCATTCTGGTGGGTTTTTTTTCTGAGGGCTGATTATCAGTGTACCTACTAATACAAGCACAAGACTGTCTAATTACACACTGATAAAGCATAAACTGTGCACGGCCTTCTTATCAGTCTTTACATAAGATGGGCGTGACTTTGTGTCATATCTGAGTTGCAGCCAGCAAAATCTCAGCTTGACAGCCTAGTGCTTTTTCTCTCTGGACTATCGCATTGCACATTCTTACAGGGTCATGCATGATAAAAAAGGATAAGGGGCCTCCAAAGAGACGTGACCGATACCTTATTGTCTGTGGAGCTTTTTATCTCTACACTATCACTGCAAATCTCTTCACAGAGGTTGCAACAGATGCTAGAATTATTGCCTAGACTACAGGGCAGAGCAGCATAGAGCTTGAAATCCATGCTTTTGTGTCAATTCTGCTGGTCTGTGGTATTCACAGAGGGCAGCAGAGTTAGATGAGGTGATGTTAGATGTTTTGAAGTGGAGAGTGAAGACAGTGTCTTGTTCTTCTCTGGCATAGACAGAATTTTGTGAAATAAGTTTTCTCTTTTTCTTATGTTACAGTTTCTCCTTTTTTCTATTTGCATTTTTATTAGGAACTCATTTTAATACCTGGATGATTTCTTTATACCAGTCTTCTGTATCATTTGCCCAAAATACGGCTTGATGTCTTGTTTTTCACCCTGTGAAACATGCTGATGCTTTATTTTCAATACAGGTATTACCCTGAGGTACAGGGCCAGGGAAGGTCTGGGCCCCATTATGCAAAGCAGTGTACATACGTGGAAGAAAGATGTCAATGCCTTGCTGTTTAAAACTAAAGAATTTACTCAAATTTCTGGTCTGTCTCTTCATCAGAGAAGACAGATAGGTAGAATAATCTAAGCTTACATTTACATTTTCTCTGTGTGGTTGACACATATAGCTTTAAAATCAGCTACTGTTTATGCTTAATATTTCCCTCTGCAGCCTCGGAAGTCTCTCCAATTTCATAATAAAATTTTGCTAGTAAAATGCTATTTCCAATAGTGACTCAATGTTAAGACAGAATAATAGGAGTCTCGCTCAAGTTCTGACTTTGGATAGCTGTTGAAGAATAGCATCATTATGAAATTGTTGCTTTCCAGATACAGAATAGGAGGTTAATGTCCCCGTGTGGAATAGAAATTACTTTTACTTGAGTGTGTGCTGGACTCACTGGTATGATCTGGAATTGTGAAGGAGCTCTTTTCTGAGGATTTTATGTAGTACATACACAGGAAATGCAAGCAGAAGGCAGAGGGCGAATTTCTTTCAATCCTGGAAACGATACAAAAAGGCAGAGTGGAAGGTCATTCAGAAGAAAATGCCTGTCACCAGCTGAGAGAACCAGATGGACATAATCTGTGGTACTATTTAAGATACGTCTAGTAAAAGTTTGGGAGCATCTTTGGACTTTATTAGGCAGCTACATGTAAAATGCATATGTTGCTCCCATATCATATACATATGTAATCTTACAGTCTTTTAAAGAGCTGTATAATTCTATAAATAGAAGACCCATCCTAGGATAAAAAGAGATTACTAATACAGCTCCATTTGGCATTTCTATCTGCCCCAGGAATCTCCCCAGCTGCCCAATAACCATCCAAGCATTCTTAATTTTAATTTATTTCCGCTTCTTGGTATCTGAAGTAAAAGCCTCCTGTTATTAAATAGGTGCACATTCACTTTGAGAAATGTTTTCTGCTGCCATTGCAGTTGGCATAGTCTTGATGTGGAGCATATCAAAGTTCCATCACTGACAGTTTTTAAATATTTTCTCTGTAAACATGATTCATGAGACTAAGCAACGTTATTGGACAAGATGCTGTAAGAGAAGGAAGGACATAAAAAAAAGGAAACGGATGAAAAATAATAACTAGGGAGGGTGGGAGCCAGTCACACACTAAGTAACATCCTGATTTAAGATGGTTTAGAGAAACTTGGCCAATATCAAACTCTGACAACACATTAAAACTCAAAAATGCCTACAGATTTTGTTTGCATGTGGGTGTACAGGTCTGAAAAATATTGCTGTAAATATAACTCTGCCTAGAACAGAGAACTTTCATAATTCCATCAGTCATAATTGGCTGGATCTCAGATTTGCATGTTGGTAATAGGGAATACATCAATCTTCTTTCGAGACATCTCCGCTTTATGCAGTCCAAAATGTCACTTTAATTTAGCCATTCAAATGCTTGCTTGATGACAAAATAGAGTGATGAAGCTCATTGTCCTGCAGTTTAGCTAAGTCCTCATCTGAGATCAAAGTGGAGGGTTAACTTTTTTCTACATGTTCCTTTCATTCCTCATTTGTATCAGACAAATAATGGTTTTACTAGCAGCAGGAATCCCTGTTAAAGTAACTGTCATATTTTGTCATCTACACAATTCATTGTTTAGCAATTCATTTGGTGCCAGATGAAGGAAAAAAGACAAACTGGGCATAGAAAGGCAGACCACCTTAGACTTTCTGAAATTCTTTCTTGTTCAAACAACAGCTTTCCTGCTGCCTCTTTCAAACTAATTATTTTGACATGCTTCACTGCAGAAGTTACAGTGTCTAATGCAGCCAAGGAAAACACTGTTAAGCCAAATTCTGAACTTGATTGCATTCCTTCCATGGACTTAAATAGATGTCCTGTGAACATTTATTCCATAACAAAATATGCAATCAGATTATTGTAATTAGTGTATTTACTCTGGACCAGGAGAGGAAAAGTCCTAATTTGGACATGCAGAATTTTGAAACTCGTTGTGTCTAGGTATGTAGCTCATTACAACCTCTGCTTCCAGTGCTTATGAGAAAAATGTCTGCAGTTATCAAGGAAGGAAAGAGAAAAGTACAGCTTTGAAATGGAAGTGAAGCACCTTGCAGAATAATGTTGTTATGCCCAAGCTATGCGTAAGTTACACAGCTTGATGATCCATAAGGAGCCATGCTCTGAATCAAGGATGAATGACTATCTTAAACTAAGAATCAGAACCACATTCATCTAGATAAAGCCTAGCGGAATATACCAAGCAGACTATTGATGATTTTCACACATAATTTATGCACCTAACCTTTGTTACCTAAGGATGTTTATTAGATATGAATGTGTAAGCCATTCTTGAAAATCTCTGCTAAGCTCCTAAACCACTGATCACGCTGACAAACTGGTAGAAGTCTTTATGAGTCACTGTTACTTTCTTTCCAAGTATAAATAACTACCTGAAAGAAATAGCATTGTACAGAGGAACGAGATTTGGAGGAGTATATGTAGACAGCATGCTTCAAGGCCCTACCTGAAACGCTCTTTTAAAACCTGTGTGCTCTGGAAGAATAATCCTGCTTTAGCTTGGTGCTGCTCACACCAGTAAATGGCGAACACCAAATCTAGATGAGATAAAACAGGAGAGAAGCAGAGTACCCAAAAAGGAATTGGCAGAAACATTGTTTCCCAGGTTAACAGGTCAAAGTATTGCTAACCAGCAATATCAGTATCATAGGTAAATCTGCAGGCTGTGTTTTGCAGGGGCCTTTTGGTTAGACAGAAGGTGTTCATTCACAATTGATGGTTGCCCGCTTCACTACCTGTAATTAAAACAATAGAGATTTTTCATTGGACCTTCTGGAATGTAATACGAAATAAAGTTGAAGAATTTATGAAGATGGGATACATCTTACTTAGCATTCCTGGTGCAAACTGAAAGCTCTCTAACCCTCACCTGTTGATGGCCAGGGTGAGCAGCTCAGAAGGTGAAAGGCTGTCCACAGTAGCATGTCAGCGGGATAGGAAATACCAATCAGGCTTCTCTTCCTGCCTTAGTACCTTCTTTCAAGTGCCAGCTACTGGTCACAGTCTTTGCACACTGAAATCCCGCTCCACACACACGCACGTGCTGGGTAACTCCTCGGGGAGTTCAAAACCTGTCATCAGAGACAACACATAAGCTTGTCCACAAGGGAGTGCCGCTTTGGCCACCTAAAAGACTGGTGGGTGAATGTTGACAAAGAAGGTAATACACCTGGTATTACTACTGGTGAGGGGTCCAAATGCCATCCTTATCACAACAATTACTAAATAAGTTCTTCTGTGAATGTCAAAAAGTTTCTGGTTTTCCTATTGTGGAAGTAGTTCTATTTTTGTAACAGTGACTATTGGGAATATGCTGCTGAGTGGATGGTCAAGTAAACGTGCTTTACCATTTTAGAGAACTCTAGAGGGACTGGGAGTTTGAGTAAATAATTATTCCTCTGCAAAAAAAATAAAAACTCAGTAGCTTATCCGAAGATAATTGAGGCTGCTTGAACTATACACTCTGCTGAATTAGGAATCATGAGATCACAGGCTGTTGCCTTTATCTGTAATGGAAATTCCCCAGGAACAGCTTTCCTGTTGTGGTTGGGAATTTTTGAGAAAGTTTCAGCCCAAAACTTGGGCATAAAAATAGAAGGCATGGTGTGATGAAGGTGAGTGCCATTGTTCGGATCTTCAAACACAGGTCAGTTTAAATGAAGAGCCATTCACCATATGCAAATTAATATTAACTGTCTGAGATCATTCATTTCTTAAAGCTCTTTATAAACAACCTGCTCCTAAATCAGTTTACGGCTTCCTAAATTTGAGACATTCTTGTTAAAACCTTACTTCAGAGCACCCTTCTTGGTGTTGCATTTTCTTAACTTGGCAGTATTTTCAGTTGTACCTCTCAGGATGTGTTGGCTCACAAACAATATTGATGTTTAATGAAGATTTTCTGTAAATTTTCAGAACATAAGAACTTTTCTTTTGTGTAATGTTTTGTAAAAGATTTTTACTTCAGATTCTCCCTAGGAAATGATGCAGGTTAGGAAGGGAAGGTGATGAAGCAGTACTCTGTGGGGAAAGACGACTATCAGTCCAGGTTACCTTTGTGTGTAGCACACCTATCGATATGACTTCTGATATGACTGATGTGAATTCTGTCTGACCAGAAATTAAACAAGCTTTTGAGCCCTAGATTAATGTAGAGGCCACTCTGTCATTGTTGACTTGGCCTCCTGTTTCATCACAAGCTTGATGGTGGGTAGTGAAGTCAAGTAGGTGAATTTACGGTCACTGAACCTACCCATGTTGCATTAGTAGTTGAACAAAAATCACTCTCTCTTTCTCAGTAAATGATACTTTTTCCATCTTATTTTTTTTAATTTTTTTTTTGAGTCTGAAATAGCCTTTAGCTACAGACAATATTTCATTTTGTCTGTAAACAGGAAGCCATTCTAAAATCACATAAAAATTCATTCTTGTAGAGTATGTGGTAAATACTTTAGTCTATAGAAAAAAGACAAAACCCACATTTTGAAAATTTTTCAATTTAATACTGCTATGTGCCCTGAAGCCACTATGAGATGCGTGGGAAGGTACTTGGCTACATATATGCAATAGAGGATTATAATGCTGATGGATGTAAAATTCACTTAAAGGGATGCTTTTACCTTGAGAAAACCATATATGTCACTGGCTTTTACTTTGTAAAATAAAATCTAGGGGGTTCATTATACTCTGCAAGCTTTAAGTGGGAAATTTTTGAAGATTGCTTTACCCGCCACTACAATGGGTTAAAACACCCAAAACCAGCATTGGTATTGTCACTCTATAAATAAAGTTGCATCCTTGTCCTCAGCAGTAGCCACATCCCTCCTTAGTCAAGATAAAGAAGAGGTAAAACAAGTTGCTTCCTTTTTTAAAATTCAGATTGTGTTGCTCCTAATTATTACTTTGTCTGTTTTCTCTTCACAGTCTTCAACATAACAAGTTTTCCCTTTTAGATTTGAGATTTTATCAACATGTTCTAATTATTCCCTGTTAAACAAATGTGGTTCCTGTGGCTTCATGAGGGAAGGGGCATCTCTGATTGAAAAGCTAGGAGAACAAAGCTTAAGCTATTCCATTTTAACAGGTAAAAGAAACATCCTCAGTTGCTACAACTTCCCTTGCTTCCTGAAACATCCAGCAGTTTACGTACTTACTCAATGTGTCAAGACTGTATTTTACCTGCTACATCTTTAAATTTCCAAGGATCCTGCTGGGATACCTGGCAGGATGTCATGTTATGCACTAAACATGATACAGCATATTACAGAAGAAATTTGCATTGCATTTTCTCAGGGGAACTTTGCTTCTGTTCTTTTTTTATTCACTTGCATCTTGAAAGGAGCCCTTCACTCTCTGAAGTTTGAAGCCTGTGCTTTTGTTTATTCTCTCCCAGAGCACAGATGAATGCTACAGGTACAAAACAGTTATTCTTGTGGATAAGGAGAGTGTTTAATGAGTAACTGATGCTATATAGTGGATAGTTAATGCTGGGCCATCCAACTGAAACAGATTCACGCTGGGCAATATAGCCTCGTAAAAACTTAGACGCAAAAGTAATGGCATGATACTGAGTGTAGTTCCTGCAAATTTAGTCGTGATTCAACACCTCTGTCACTGTGGATGTGTGCTACATTTCATCTTTCATACAGATGCCTTTCTGTGTGTACTATACTATTCTAGCATCTGTAGGCAAAGCATGGAGTTGAATACTACATGTTTCTGGTCTAGAGGCAGGACTGCTGTTTGCTGTGTTAAACTGGCAGCTCACGTTTTAGTGGTCAGAGGAAAAATTACTCCTCTGGTATTCTGGTGGCCAGAAACAAAACGAATGCAATAAACAAATGCACATTTAAAGAAAAGGTAACCATAAGCCTGCATGGATGTAATAAGCACCCTAATTTACAAACACACAGGAGCAGAAGTGTCACTTATATATCAGTCAAATCTGTGCTGGAACCTCAGGACTTAAGTCAAAGCTATTTTGAGTTGCTTAATATCAGAAAGGGCTGCAGGCCACTAACCGCCAAACTAAAACTGTCGGTATTGTCTCAAATGCCCTTTCAATCAGGCTTGTTGTCGTTCCACCCATCAAAAGCCCTTCAAAGTTATAAAGCATTGTGGTCTTAGTTATATTCAATGAAATGCATTAAGCAGAATGAACTTGAAAAAAAATAAAATCTTACCATAGTGGCCAATAGCAAAAGACATAAAGCCCTCAGTTTATTGCTAATGCCTGTAGGGGGAGACAGGACAAATTGTGTTTGCATGAGGAAGTCAAAAATTTGCACAGAATATAGAATTCAAGAAGCCAATAGCTATGAAAATGTGAACGGCCATATTGATAACTGAGATCTGTCTACTTGAGACACAAAGAAACATCCTGCCTTATAAACTGCCTTAAAATGAATTAAGATTTGAAAAGAAGTAGGGAGGAGGAAGGGAAACCTTTGAAGAAACTTGGCAGTTCTGATCCTGCAGGCACTTAAGCCGAGCGTAACTGCTGCAGGGAGTTGTCCTGTGGAAGTCGACAGAACGGCTCACCCACACGGGGCTGCCAGAATACTAAGGATCAGTACCTCAGGTATATTCTCAGTTTTGATTTGCATTAAGGTTATTAAACTGGTTGATACTAAAGAAGAACTTACTTATTCCTTAAAAGCTGTTGTTGTAACAAGACAATCAACGTCTATTATTATATGACTCACCTCTCTGCTTCCATTGCATTTCTGCAAGATAGATAGCACACGTTATCTTGGCACAGTACGTGATGCTAACTGAGAATAGACTGAATAGATCTAACAGCTATTTTTGGATGAAGACTGGGAGAAGAGAGGTTACTATTAGTCACACCATACAAGATTTAGAGAGCTGCATAGTCTTTTAGTTATGCCAACACATTCTATTAAAAAGCCACATCCACATTTTAACTGTCATCTGTATAGTTGGTGTAGACAAGTCATGCTTCTAACAGGCTAAGCTGCAAACTCCGAAGTATTTCCTTTTTTTATTTTTTAACAAAGGATTGAAAATTTTTCAATCGATAATGTGGAGTGAAGGCAGGGAATAGAATGATCTTCCTTCCAAGCAGGGACAGGAGCATTCACACTCACCCTCAAAAAATCCCCCAAACCCTTGCCTAGGGCAATCCCCTGAGCATTGCCTATAGGCTTCCTTTTATTTCCCAGCTGAAAATCTTTTACATTTGGCTTATTTTCATCACCTGGGTCTATTTAGCTTAGCAAGAAGGCCTCGCTGTCTGTCGTCTTCCTTGAAGAGCCTATATATTGTGCCTGAACAGCAGCCTTGTAAAGGCATTATGCAGAAGGAAAATTTCTGGTGTTAACTGAGGTGCTATCATTCCAGCGTGGCCTGGTGTACCCGAGCCTGAGGTAAGCCAGAGAGCTCAAGTGCCAATGGCCCTTCTGCTCTTGCAGTACAGATTTCAGCACAGGCTGTCCTGAATTGTAAGTGCTTCGCTGGCCGACCCACAAAATCTCTGTGCTGCTGTGCCATCGTGGCTCCTGGAACCCAAGAGAGGTAGATTAAAGCTATTTTAGGTGTTCTCACATGTATTGTAATCTCTCTTCCTAACCACAGATGAAGCACAGCCTGAGAGGCCACTTCAGAACGTCTCTGCAGCTTGCCAGCTCAGCTCTCTTTGATATAAATGAAAGCTCTACAAGGTGTCAGCGGCACATTTTGCAGATGCCCTGAGTGTTCATTTAAGGCAGGTCACATTAAAAACAAAAAAACAGAAAGGAAAAAAAAGTAAAGCCTAGTAGTAAATTGAAAACAACGGGACATTTTCTTCAGGAAAATGGTAGCTGTGAAAAGGGAATTTTCTTTAGGTTTGGTTAGTGATACGCGCAAGGACTTTCATTTCTAGCTTTCTACAGTCTTCTGTCTTCACATTTAATTGGTCTTGCTCAGCTCTTCCAGCTGACACTGAAAGGAATAAAAGCCAGCATCAAAGATAGTGGGATGTTTGCTCTATGGTATAGGTTATCTTGGCTTTTTCTTTTTTTGTTCCTGTTTTATGCCTTTTGGCAATGTGTGGAATGAAATGCTGAAATTCTGCCTGATGACTTATCCTAGTAGGTTTTATTCCTATTCTTTGCTGGTTTTGTTTGTCCAGAGTTGTCTTCTATTTTCTGAGAAACCCCATTATTTTCCCTTTGGAGCTGTTACACATTTATTGTGGGAACAGCAATGGAAAGTGACTCATTTAGGAAACAATAATATAAATTGCCTCAATTAACTTGTTCACAAGGGGAGAGGAACTGATGTCTCCAATCCAGAGATAGGTACCTGGATTCATATGGGCATTCACCAGCTCAGTGCAATTGTTCTGTGGTGGGGTTTCAAATCACGTCTCTTCTCCTTTCAGTAGGTTGTGTTCCTATGTGCAAAATGGCGAGGTTTTTCTGCCATTCCCAGGCATTGAGAGCACCAGTGCTTAGAAAGCCTATGAAGGTTTGTTGGAAGCATCTATATATTTGCAAAATGTATATTGCAAAAGTTTAACAAAGGCAGATTTAAATGCCGTTTTCTCCATAAAGGAAATACATTTTTATTTTGTAGTAATCCTTAGTGTCTAGCCATTCCTTTTCTTGTAATAGTATGTTATAATCTCTGGTAACTGATAGCTTATGTCCTGCCTCTGATTTCTAGCCTTTCTGACTGTGGAAAGGAACACTTGCTTTTAATGTTTTCTTCTATCCCAGAGATCCTGAAGAGGAGAGGGTATTCACTTCCAGTGCTTTAGCGTATTTCTAATGCTAGTGAATACTTGATTCTCTGACACATTGTTCTTAAATGAGAAGAGGAAAATATAACTTGTTGATTTGGGGGTTGGGGTCAGGAGGGTGTCAGGCATAGCTCAAGTCCTGCAAAAAGAAGAGGCCCTGGCTAATTCTGCAAGCTGCCATATTAACACCTTCTCAGTTGTATAGGCTTCCGCATGTATTTTTGTCTGCCTTGTAAATTAGGAGTTCCTTGGGGTAGGAAAGCTGTGTCCATCCATCTGTTTATACAAGCATTCTCATTAGTATTTTAACACTCAGGCACTCCAGTGCTGCCTGATCCCTCTCTCTCCCCCATGTGGAGTGGAGCTGACGGGGCTTGGTTGGGAACACGTGCTGTTCTCAAGGTGGTGCAGCAGCTGCACTTTGTACACTGCCTCCCAGAGCTCCTGCTAAGTAGTATTTACTCTGAACCCAGCACAGACTTATTTTTTAGGGCACAGCTGTCACTGTTGTACTTATATTCACCCCCCAGTATAGAGATCTGCTCACGAGAGAGCGTAGTAAGAATTCTCTGTAGTGCGTTGAAAGCAACATGTGATACTTCCAGCCTGCCCACTTGCTTTAAGCTGGGGATATTGGAAGTCAGATGTCCGCCTTGTAGGAAATTTGTGAGGGCTGAAAATCCACATCTCTGAAGCAGGAAGTGTTCCTCTGCTTTTCTGAGAGAGGGGAAAGGTGCTTGGCTTTTCAAGCTGAAGTCTGTGCTTGAGCTTGAGATGCTAAAGAAATACTGTTAAAATTAGATCTGTCTACATTACCCTGGCTTGGATTTTGTACATCAATTGACAGAAATAGCTATTCCTTGAATCTCTGGTGAACATCTCACTGTAGCCTTAAACAAAGGCATTTGCAACACCTAGCATCTGAAAGGTATGTTGTAATCCAGAGCAAGTGAGTTAAGACTATTACAAAGGTTTTCTGAAATAGTTCTGTCTAGATCTTGCCCAGAGATGTTTTAAGAAAAAAACATTGGTGGTTAAATTGGAAAATGCATATTTAGCCTAGACAGAACTATATTTCTCTACTTTTATTACTTCTGTTAATAGAAGAGAGGCTGAGATGAGAGCAAACTAGAATTTACTGTGCAGACAAATCTGGATTTGCAGTCTAATTCCAAGGGTTAATTAACATTCACCCTTCACTTAAAAATATTTTTTTTAAAACCTTTTTAAATAGAAACTAATCCCCAAGGATCTCACAAAGACACAGTGAGATCTTCTCTGTTGGTGATTATATTTAGTAAAATTTTAGTAGATCAGAGATGAATTTTTAAAGGAAAATACCAACAGATAAACACTTTGCATTCCATTCCTTTCTGCTGGATCTTTAAAAATGGGAACAAGATAGTCTTGAATGTGCCTTGACACTTCAGATCTGTCTGCCCTGTATCTCCATCTGTACACTGGTATTTTGTCCCCAACAATTACTGACTGTTCTCGAGGTCTACTGTAAATGCATGCTGTGTGTTCACTTGAAAGTCTCACAGAGAAGCCTGTTAGCCTCTCACTAAAATAGGTATAATTTTGTACTTTGATTTATATAGATTACACATCCAGACTTGACTAATGCCTCCTATATAAAGCTCTACAGAACGAAATAATCTACATGTTCTTAGCCAGTCGGAAGACTGGGAGAAGTAGTAATTCTTTCCTGATACTTATTATGCTTCTCAATTACAGGTACATTAAACTAGATCCATCTTTCATATTTGTGAGTCTTACTGTCTATGAAGCTAGGATAAGCTGAATTTTAGAGGTAGCGAGACATCAATGGAGTGCTGGCCCTTGAAATGGGAATTGGAAAGGTAGAGCTGTATGAGGAATCCAGCCCAGAATTCGTTACCATTATACTTAGCTGAAGAGATGACTATAAATCCTTTTAATTTCCTTTTCAAATAAAGGAACAGTGGCTGGTAAGCCATGATTGAGACCAATTCCTTATCTTTTACAGTATAGTTTTCCTGTAGCTCTTTGCCTCAGAAAGGGTGTTGCAATGGCGATAGTTACAAATTCATATAAATCACAAATTCAAAGTTACCCAGGACTTTAGTATTTTCTAAAAGTGTTAGGCAGAAAATATCCCACTAGAGTAAGTGAAATCAGGTCACTAGTTATAACCATCCCTTCCCTCTAAATTTGACTCTAATTCTAGGACAGTTGTAGTTACCTGATATATCTTTATTTTAAGATATAGCATTTAAATTTGGGGCTGCAAAAAGCAGAAATCAGAGAAACTGAGAAGGAAGTTACGTTACAGCATCTTAAACTAGTCCCAGATCTAGGTTTCTTTATCCTTTCTGTGTAAGCTCTGTGTCTCCAGGCTTATTTTGTTTGAAGCATCACTGGGGAATGGAAGGAGAGATGTATGTGTTAAATAGGAATTGCCAAATTAGGGCAGAAATTTGACTTTCAGTAACTGGGTTGGTGTTCAAAAACTAGTCTTTATTCTTGATGAGCAAAGGGGGGAGTTCCCAGCATTCGGAAACAGCTGCCTGGAGACTGGAAGTATCGGCATCACACAGTTAACGTTTTGTGGCAAGAACTTGCATGTTTCATGAGGAGGTAAAAAGTGGTGTCTTAGACAAGTGATGTGTGAAGATTATTTATTAAAAAATCTTTATCAAGAAGGCTCAAGCCTTGGTGTCCACCTGACTGGCAAACAGTTTATATTAATAGAGAAAAAAGATAAACTGAGAAAGACTGAAGTGTCTTACTTGATGAATTCACGTCTGACTGGCTGATTACCTGCGTTTTGCTTTTGTTCACATTTTGCCTTTTCCTGACCTCTTATTTTATTGCAGATTTTGTTTCTTGACATATTTGGGGGACTGAGTGGGGAAGGGTCTTTCAGTAACTGCACAAGTACATGTGGGTATGCAAATAATCCATATTCTTTATAGGCTTCTAGATTCTGTGTACTTTGCACAATGCAAGTCAATGAAATGCAAGGCAGCTAATGTTTGTATAATAGGTTAGGGAAACTATGCTTGTAATATGAAGCTCTTGTTTCTACTAATCTCTTTCTATGAGGGTGTGTTAAACTAGAGAATAAAACTCCATCATTGAAACTTCCACGCAGTATTTTCCCCACCCCTCAATTCCTTAACAACAGAAAAATACATCAGGGAATGGCACTACCGTTATCAGTCAACTCTACTTTGCATGAGAACATTATATCTGTGCCTGTCCTTCACTCGGAAAACAGAACTCTCACTGATACTCTCTCTAATGAAAAGGTATAGAAAGTGGTCTCTTGCAGTCACATCAGTTCTGGGATGTTATTTACAGTGGCTAATTCCGAAGTAATCTCTGTATTCAGTGTACGAGTATTCAGGGTGCTGCGTTCTAGCACCCTGATACTGGAGCTTGTGTTCCAGTAAATAAATTGACAACTCCTATTGTTAGACTATGCTGTCAATTAGACTGCTGGCCTCAATACCAAGCGCCTTTAATGGGGTGTTAAGAAAGGGGGTTTGTTTTTTTCCTTTTTTCTTCTTTGCCTTGCCAGTGGAAGAACACAAACAAGCAGCCTAGGGAATTGTTTTGGAAGGGCTTTGAGTATGTACATATTTTGAAGTGTTTTGAGGTCATATTAGGGAAGGCAGGTTAAGGAATTTCACTTCACACTTGATGAGGAAAAATGTTTGGATTTGTGTTGGGTTTTGGTTTCCTTAGGAATTTAATTCCACAGTTTCAGCCTGGATGAATTCACAGGGGAATTTTGGCTCATAATTAGACACATCTTTCTTCTATGTTCACTGTGCTGAAAGAACAGGGTTTTTGACGGCAGCCTTTCTTGTAGTATTTTAGATTATCCTTGGGGTTCTTCCAGGAGTGAAGAATGTAAGGGAGTACCTGAAAATAAGAGCAAAGACTATAGCTTATGTCCGTACTCTTTAAGTACTGAGTGCGGAAAGCAGAGGACAACTCTGATGTGCTCACTAAAATTTGGCTGCCTGATGGTACGTGAAGGCTCTTCTGTTTTAGTTGGAGTTACCTGATGGAGGCAAGTTTCGTAAGTAGCTGTGCTGTATCAATGTCATCCAGATGCAAGCTGAGAGGGCTGTGTAAAATCGGGGTCAGGATACCGTCCATTCGGAGCAGGTGCAGTTCATGAGGCATCTGGAGCTAACAAAGTGTGATGCCATAGGGAACGATCAGAATTTCTGAACTGTTGTCTCTGTAGTTGAAGCATTGAGGCTTCTTATTTCTAAAAGTGCTGGTCTGTCTTTGGTGTGTCAGGGCCAACAGGTTGATGATGTAGTAATCTGTCTTGGTAATGGAGCTATAGTTGTCTGTGGGTAAGGTTAAGCAGAATGATTTCCTATAAAGCTCGCTATAAAAGAAGCAAAGCATGTCCAAGGCCCTTCACACACATTCATTTTCTGTCCGCTCAATATAGTGAATTAATTTGGGAAAAATGCCTTTTAGGAGGAAGAATACAATAAAATCATGCAGTAAATAGTGGTTCATTAGTTTTCCGCCTCTGAGTAATGTCCCTATACTACTCCAATATAAATAGTGGTAATTATCCCCTTGAGGAGGAGATAATATGTGGTAAGGGAACCACTACAGTGGGCTTAACCTCTCAACATGGAAGTAATGACAAGTAGATGTTGTCCTGGACCTTTGCAGAAATGTGAGCTAACTTTGAGTTTGTTTAATTTCCATAAATTTTGTTGTTCCACCCATACAATAACAGATAGTGTTGTATCTATTACTTGTATTTATTGCTGTATCTATTCCTCATTATAATTCTGGGCGAGTTCTCTAGAAGTACTTTGTGTACAAAATGACTTAGCCTGATATTACTTTTTTCTTTCTTTTCCCACACAGATCACCCCTGGCAGCAAGGCAGCACAGTCACAGATGAACCAAGGGGACCTTGTGGTAGCCATTGATGGAGTCAACACTGACAGCATGACCCACTTAGAGGCCCAGAACAAGATCAAGTCAGCCAGCCACAACTTGAGCCTCACTCTCCAGAAGTATGTTGATACAAGTTAAAGTCTTTACATTCCTAAGGGCATCCTCTGAAACTCGTGACTAAGGGATATAAGTGTTTTATCTCTGTTAGATTTAGAAGTGTTCATGGCACAGATATGAGATGGAAAGCTAAAATCTGCCCTGATTCTTGTAGAAATAAGATGGATTCATATAGAAATAAGTATGGTTGATACGTTGAGTGTATCTGTGTTGAATGTAGCCTATTGAATGCAGGTATAATCCCATATCCATCCAAGCCTCTGTTAAAAAATAAATCCGACAGTGATGTTTCTTATTCCCATGTGAACAACACACAGTTTTGTTTGGCTAATTTATGGACAACTATTCTAGAAATTACCATTGTAACAAGTGTTATGAGCGCATGGGAAGAACCTGTCATTCACAGGGTGAATAATCACAGCAGCCTGAGAATTTGTGTTAATGGTTTGGCACCTGTGAGTTTGAAAGTGGCCTCCCTGCATCTGACAGAATAAGAAAGGTGCAGCCTGAGTGCAGGAAAGGAAGTCAGTAGAGCATGGAGAGAGCAGACTTTCTCATAGGGATGTGATAGAAGTTGTCTTGCCATTGAGAAAGCAGAATCTCTTCACATAACAGGTCTCTTAACTTTTCCTAGTTAATATTGCTTCCAAGGAAACTTGTTCTCAAGTCAGATAACCTTGCACAGAGCTTGTCTGTAATAGTTGCATTAATATGCAAAGCTCCATAATTATATAAAGCAAAAAACCTGGTATTTTTATTGCATTGTGGAGAAAGTAGTTTTTACAAAGGCTAGGCAAATACAGGTACAGAATGCAGGTTGTAATGTGGAAGTACAATTTCTGAGAACATACAAGAAAATCTCATACATCGTTATACAGTAGAGCTAAGCAGTATCAGGAACAGACTAACACCTAAGGGAAAAGGATCTTTAGCTGAGGTTTCCAAGACAGAGCAGAGTACTCTAGAGCAAAATGTATGGCTGAGTTTCCCACATGGCTTTGTAACTCTCAAGTTTGTCTTCAGGCGGGTGTTCCGGATAACGTATAAAATAAGTACACAAAGTAGAAAGGTGCTAACAAAATCGCTACCTATTTGTTAGCTTCTGTGAGAACACTGGGTAGACTTACGTATTTCCTGGAAATATGTCACATGTATTTCCTGGAAAAGAGTTTAATTTAAAGAGTTTTCAGATGTTCCAGATTTTTCTCAGAGGGTGTGGTCTAGCTGTTTCAATGAATGCAAGGGAGGTAGGGAGGTGCATGGAATAATTTCTGTCACCTTGTATGATGTGCATAGGAGCGTAATCCTAAATGTATGGAAATGGGCTTTATATCAAAAGCAGAAGAAAATGGTCTTCCAAAGTTGTTGAGGGAAGACGGGGCACTATCTTGATGCATGTAGTTGAATTCTCATCCCATAGCCCACTCCAGCTTCTTTTTGCTCCATTCTAGTGAATGCTAGTGATATTATGAATATATGTATGATATCTTTTTTAAAAAGATTTACATTGTTCTAGATTATTTTTTATCTGAAAGTTAAGGAAAATAATCTCTGATAATTTATTTTAGAACTTCCGTCTCCTTTTCTATTGGATCCTTGTGTTTTTACATTGAGAGAAAATGTTTCCTATTGTGCTTTTGCTTGTTGCACATTTTGAGTTAATTTTCCTGAATATTGGACCTGAAAAGTGGTCCAGTGGCTGCCTCGATGGGCCTGGCATTTAAAACTACAAATCATCACTTCTCCTTTCACACAGACGAAGGATTCCCAAATCTGTGACTGACAAAAACAGATTATCATAATACATATCACAGATGCAAGTCACTTAAAACAGTAATCTTGATCAAGTGGATCAGGCGGGGTAGTTCATGTGAGTAATTGTTGTGCTTTTGTACTTGCTGACCTCTAAATTACACCACCAGCAACTCTAGTGGCCACAGCATTAAAAAAAAAAAGTGTTCTACAGCATCCAGGACAGCTTGCTTGTTGTTTAATGATTGAAGTAATTGTTAGTTTTTCTTAAAGTATTTTCAGACTGCTAAAGCTTTATTTATTGTGGTATGCATTATTCTTTTTCCACATAATTCTAGTGGAAGTATCATTATTTATTGCTTTCTTGCTCTGTTGCTTCTTTTATTTTTTTAAGGCTTGCCTTGTCTCTTGGTTCCAAAACAATAGTATGTGCTTCAGATAATCAACTGATGTGGATAATGAACAAAGTAAGCAGTAATGGAGTGTTCCACTGAGTTAAGATACATTTTGAAAACACAGAAAATGGCGTAAAGTGATACGAAATACTATTAAGCACAAATAGGTCAGCTTCTTTCTTAGCAAGTGAGAACTTTTACAGATGATGCGTTTGCTCTAAACTTATGCAATTCATAGAATCTCATCTTCAGTATGACAGTTGCTTTTTGATATGAGCTATTAGTTTGATTGGTGACCCATTCAGCCTCACTAGAGTTATATGGGAAAAACAAATGACAAAGACTGAAAAGTGATTTTTTTTTTTTTTTTTTTTTATTAGGGTGTTGTTTCTTAAATGATTAGGGGCTATTCAAAAAGTTGCGCTCAGAGACATTAAGCTGGTTTTAACTTTGCACTATTCAGTATTTATAGAAGCTAAACCCTACCAGCATGTGATCTCAGCCAACTGACGTATGCATAGAACCCTATTAAAGATCTGGTATCCCAAAGTCTTGAACAAAAGGTATCTCCACAATATTTGGGAAGTTAGATTAATCTCACCTTGAAAAATCACTTTTCCTAGGCACAAATGGGCTAATTTACCTAAGTACAAAATGATTGTGTCAGTTTAGTCACCTGCCCAAAACATACAATGAAATATACTTTTTTTTCAACAAAAATAACTTTACAAAGATTGTATTGGTGAGAAGAATAGTTAACATGAAAAATATGGGAGCAGCCTCTAGTGATAGTAATTTTCAACCAAATAAGAACAAAACAGGAGAAAGGCAAAATCTCCTGGGACTTGGTTACCAGGAGAATGACTGTGCTAAGAGATCATTTTTACTTTTATAGACATGGCTCGCAGCAATGAAACTGGAGTGGTGTGTTCTACTACTATGGAAAAACAAAGCTAGTTTCCATAAAGATCATAGAGATGGGTACACTCAGTTATCTAATTTGCATAAAAGTTTGGAAACATTGGAAATCCTTTCAAATGGAAAAGGCATATACGTGCATTAGGAAATTGACTGGTGTGACGGGAAAACTTAAGCCCTAAATTTTGATGATCTTGGACATTTATGTGCAGTAGTCACGTGGCTCCATAGAGCATGTTTCAAGGTTATGGAATGCCTTACCAGGCAATTTGAGGCTTGGTTTCGCTGTTGCAGCACTGGAAGTAGAAGTGAACTCGCTTGTTTAGTCTATAAGGCCATGGAAGAAGCAGTGGAACGTGAAATCTAGACATAAATGCTCCGAGACAGAAAGCTTTTTATTTTTCTAATGGCTCTTGGCTCTCAAGAGCGATGGCCTTTCCTTTTATTGATCCTGGCCAGGAAAGTTTCATGAGCATTGTTTATAACCTGACAGTTCAGACAGTGTTTGCTGCTACTCACTTTTATTATTGCACTTAAGTTCCCTGTGGAGTTTCTCTTTCAGGGTGGGGAACTGGTTATTTTTTATTTGGCTGTCAAGAAAAGCTGTACATGGTGTCAGCACTTGTGCAGGACATCAAATTGCAAGACATCAAATGTAGCAGAAGGGGAGCATTAAGAATGCCTGTTCGTACTTGCCTGCCTAAACAATGAGAGTCCGCACTTCTCTGGCTATACAAACTTAGTTTTTCTTCAAGTACCATCAATCTGCGCTGTTCAAGGTGCACTGACATCGCTCGTCAGTGAGTGCTTAGCGCGCAGTGCTGGCCTGAGTGGAATTCGCCGTATTTGTCATATAGATATCCCATTATCGGTTCAGGAATTTGTGGATGTCAAGTTTTTTTCTGGCAGCTTCCTTCCCTAAGCTTCCTGTTAAATTTGTTCTTATCACCTCACCCATGCTATATTTTCACATGAAACCACAAAATTAGGATGGAGGTCTTGCCAACTATGCCAGAGGTTTGATCAGGCAGCCAGAACTTGTCTTGTTACTGGCTTGAGTGCAACGCTGCATTTTCTGACTGCTCATTTTCAATGTCTGGCTGCCTGCTTCTCCAGAGCCTGCCTCCCTGTGCTGCTTTGGGAAGCTAAAGGATGCAGACAGGCAAGTGGCAGAGAGCTGAAGTATTTGGACCATTCCTAGAGAAAGAGACCTGTGATCCAGTGGTGTGGAACGGTATGGGACCCTCCAGAGCAGCTCTGCTTCCTTCAGTCTAGAAGACAAAATACATCTGGGAAGCGAATTCTCTTTTGCTGAAGAAAAGAGAGCAGCAGTGAGGGGAGAAAGAAAGAAATTTCTTTGGCGCAGTGCACTGTTACCCAGTAGAACTCCATGAGGCATGATAGTATTCAGGCAAACGAGGTTGATATTCTAAAACATTAAATAGGTAGATGCAGCCCATTCCTTAGATACCTACATGACTCTAGATGTACCGAGAAGATGTCTAGTTTTGCTAGACAATGCTATGGAAGGCTATGATCATACTCTATAATGACCTGGGTTGCGGTGGAAAAAGACGTTGCTTTGCTTTTAATCTTTTTGTGACCTCCTGGAGTTTAGTCCTCAGTCATTTTTCAGTATCAGTTTCTAATCAGTTACTTGAGCTACACAGCTGCACCCAGGCATTTTAATTCTGGGCCAGTCAAAGTTCATCTTTAACTGGCTGGCCGTCCTGCAGAGACAGGGCTGTAAACTTACTGTCCTACAGTATTGTCCTACAGTTTCACAGGTGAAAAACTAAATGCGTGCAAAATCTATTTTTATTTCATACAAATGGGTTTCTTTTTTAAATTCACAGTAAATGCAATGCACGGCAGTGCAGTATTATTTGTCAACATGTTTCGCTGGAGCATCCACAACATCCATTTGATCTTAACTCAAGGAATCTGATCAGCCTCCTTGGAAAGGATTCACCAAATGTACTGGCTTAGTTTTGGAAAGTGCTGTAACATGAGCGCGCCTCATTCTGCTGGCACAAACATTCCTGTGACACTCTCAGACTCCTGCCTTGGCGTCACCCTCTGCTGCTGGAGAGGAGCAGGGGCGGTGCAGACTTTCTGCGCCTGGTGTGCGTTGACACAACCTCCCCCTCCCAGGGCATGCCAATGATGCTACCATTCGCTTCCAGACAGTCACATTTGACTGTCTTTTGCTGGAAAATCACGAGCTAAATAATCCTTTTCTCCAGTGAAAGGGAAAGTGTCAGAGGCACAGCTATGAGAGACTAATGGTAAATATTTAATAGCTTTCCTTTTTTGTGCAGCACCAAAAGATGGCTGATCCTGCAGTATTTATTTCAGGCCTACTATAAATAAAGCATGTGGTGACAGCAAACAGCAAGCAAAGGGAATTCAGTGGTTATTGTAAACTGCTTTCTTTTGTCTGAAGCTGTGAATAGTAACCAATTCTGTGCATGTTTTAGGTCTGCTGATGGGCACGATTTAAATCAGAACCAGATTTAGGCTGCGTTTATGCTCAGAAGAATTAGAAGAGGGTATCTATCCGAGTTTAAGAGTAAATTAAAACTATATAAACAATATTGATGAAAGCACAGTCTGACATAGTGGTACTCAGACTATTCTGTAGAAACATTTCCTAAAAGCATTGTAGGAGATGATTAGTAAAAACAAACAGAAAAGGAAAATATGGATTTGGATTTTTTACCTTCTTTGAATGATTCCATCACATTCATCAGACTAATGATGTTGTCATTCAGGGGCTGCTTACATACGAGAGGTAGAATCTGAGCCCATATGAATGTGACTTTTTTTTTTTTTTTTTGGAAAGGAACACTAATGCTAGTGATAATTTGCTAGTGTTCGTGTTCAGCATTGTGAATATATCTCCTGAAATCCATTCTTGGAGTGACTAAGTTTTTCCTGGTTACTCCTGCCTTTCTGACTGCAATCTTAAAACTATGGAAACTGAATGCCCAGTACTAAATGGCTGCTCCTTGGGTGGGGCTGCAGCAACGCTTTTACACTCAGGAGTCCCACCTGGGACACAACAGCTAGCACAGCAGCTCTGAAAAGTTTAGGGAACAAGGTCCACATCAAGATTCCAGTAGGGATATCTGAATTACTGGATGCAGAAGCGAGACCGTTGTGACCATGTCAGACTGGATTAAGGATGTGAATGTTTAAATATGCCAGTATCATTCGCAGCAGGATTGGAAGGTTAAATTAAGAAAATACTGGCTAAATATCAGAAACTAATAAATTTAAAGCTGATGCAATGTTAGATATTCCATGTGATGTTCACTGGAATAATTATGATCTAGACTGGGCCAAGTACTGAGATGTGTGACCATGTGGACAGTCTGTGTTGGAGCCCTGCCCACATCACTCGGTGAACACCTTGGTCTGTAGGTAACTGCATGGACCTGCATTCTGGAGAGGTATCACAAAATCTACCTTTGAAAAGATAAGAAAAGCAGAGCATTCAAAGAGCTGCTTACATGCTTTACTGAATCACAATGTGTAGAAATTCAAAATTTTAAGCAGATTAATAGAAAAAGTAGAGGAACACTAATAGTGGATGTGACATATGATACTAATTAGTTTATTTTGCTTAGACACGTGGCTCTAGAACTTTTGAGAGCCATCTGCTCCAATAGCCAAGGTTTCCTCCCCAAACTTCTGATGATGCTGTGTGCTCCAAGCATTTAAAAAGACATATCCTACTAGTGGACTAAGGAAGCTACCATGTATTGCTGGGAGCTGAGAGAGGTGGTCCTCCCTCACTCCTTGTGAAATAGAGGTGAATCCCATCGCATGCCCAGTTGTCTCTGTATGCAGGTATGAGAGGAGAGTAGGATTTGTTAATAGATATCAGGGTAGTATTTGGGCAGGGCTGTGAGTTACTGTCTTTGGGTAGTAACATTTAATGCTGGTTAAAATTAATGAACAGCTTTTTCCATGGAAAATGAAATAAAATATCACTGTCAGTCACTGCAATAAATATATTCCGTATATGAGCAGTTTAATTGAGTGGACTGCTATTTACACTCACTGCATAAAGTGTCCTTGTTAGTTTCAGAAAAGAGCCTGGAAACTGTGGATATATGCCAAGGCTTTAAAGGGCAATGAAGTTCTCATTACAACAAGATTCTACTTAGGGATTAGAACTGTTCTCAGAGTGCACATCACTTTTTTTTTTTTATGCCAAATACCAGCTTAGAGGTGAGGTTAAAAATCATCGTTTTATTTGGCTGAGAAATATTCTCTGGATGAGCTAAAGATAATCTCCATGTGCATCCTTTCAAATATAATATTGCACTCACCATGGAAAGGTCAGGACGGGTATCATGGGCACATCTCACCAGAGTCAATGGGCTGACACAACTCACTAAATACACACGACAGTTGTAATCTTTCAGACAAACAGTTACTGGTTGCATTCTGCAGTGAGGAAGTCAATACGTTACCCAAAATGTTACGGTAGATGGGAAGATCACAATGGGACCTTTTCTTATTGATTAACATTGATTAGCTTAAGCATGGTGATGTCAAAATGTAAATTTCACACTTGAAGCTAATTGGAATGGATGATGTAGTATTTTTAAGAAGTGGAATGAGGAATCGTTCAATCAGGTAAAATACTAAGGCGTTACCAGATCAATCTTATAATGCGTTATTTGCACGTGTGATGTTTGTAGTTTCCTTTGGATCCTTTTTACTGCAGTGTTTCTTGCCCACCAGCCACTATAAAAGCTGTCAAGCCTCATTCTTTTTTCACAAAGTCTTAATCATTGCTGGCCCCATTGTTTCTTACAGCGAGAGCAGAGATACACCAAGGTCCGTTTTGCCTGGCTTTCAGGCACCTTCCGGGGTTGGCCACCTCTTTGTGTCTCTGCTGTCCCTGGCTGGTGTCTGTTGCAGCGTGGCAGTACTGAGCACTGGGTACAGGCTGGCCCTGTCTGTTTCTGCATTACTGTAACGACGACTTCTAACAGTATTTGAGCACCTCAAAAGAAAACAAATTCTTTTGAGAAGTCCTGGCTAACTTTCTTGACTTAGCGGTCTTCAGACATGGAGTTATGTTTCCAGTCAAAGTCTCTCAAATACAGGCATTAATGGAAATCTCATTGAAGTGTTTTAGCTTGGAAACAGAAAAAGTGAAGGCCTAAATGAGATGGACTGTAGTTCAGATCTAATTATCCATTATTATGTTCACTAATTTTTTCTCTCCCTTATGTGTCAATTAGAAATGCTCTAAAAGCCATGTGGCACACTGTAAGGTCCACATCCCCAGTAAGAGGAAATACAGGAAAATCAGCTAAGTAACTATGCTTCATTAACAGCTTCAGGAAACTAAAGTAAGTAATTTGTGGTCAGGATACTCAAAGTATCCTGAGTTAGGCTTTTGCTTTTAGCAAATGTTGAGTGGCAAAGGGAAAAATAGAGTTCTTCTGCATAGTGCTAGAAATCCATTTGGATTTGTACAACACTTGAACTCCTCTGAATGAACAGAAAGCAGTTATAAAGCTTTATGTTACTCTTTTGTGAATCATCGTATCTTTGAAGTTTGGCTGTGATTCCCTGATTGTGGAGCTGGCTCTTTAGGGTGATGCTCTACAGCAGCCACCAGAGCTGCTGTGAAATCTGTACCTGGATGACTTTCACCCATAAGGAAGCTGTTAAGAAGCCAAGAGTTGCAGGACTGTGGTGGAGCCTTGAATGGGGGGAGTCTAAGTCTCAAGTACACTACCTGCATGGCAGGCGAAAATTAAACAGGGGAAATCACCATGGTTCACTTCAGATATTTTTCAGCTAAAGAATAATATTTTGATACTTGATTCTTCAAAATTGTTATGTATTATGTTTACTGGAGAGAGTTGAGTCACATCTCAAGACCAGGGTATAGCAGACTACAGACAAGCACCGAGTCTTTATTCAGTGCCTTTTCTGCTCTTTATTAATAATAGCTATTTCTTTGCTCTACACTATTAGCTTCTTTCATAACCCAAGTGTTTTTTTCTGCTCTTCCTGAACAAATTATTTTATTATTTGTATGTTTACCTGAAATAGATTTCTTTTTAACATCTCTCAGTAATTACAAATAATCAATATAATCATGAAATCATTAATAATAAATAACTATGCTGAACGTAGAGATTTCAAGTGAGACGCTATAGCTGAAGGTTATATACCATTAAGCCTTGATCCCTGTCTGATAGTTTTGATTGTATTTCAGCCTCTCGCTTTTGGTTCTGTAACACCATTCTCTATAGCTAGGCAATCCAAATTCTGCATTTAGCCAATTTATTATTGATGTGAGAATAGTGGCTTCCTATTTATAATCAATTCCTGTTTAAATATTTCTGAGTATTTGAAGTACTGTGGTTTTGCCTGCACTGTGCTGAAAGTACCGCTTCTATTCATCTCAACGTTTCTGCTGTTATTTTAAAGCAAGCATTGAGAGGAACATCTGACGCTTTCATCTGATCAGTAATAGCCACAGAAAACATGTAAATGAGAAGTAGAAAGCAAAAAGAACACATATCCTCCCTCCAATAGAATCCCTGTTTCAGCCTAGTTAAAATGTATTCTACTTGTGAATCCTGTGCTATTCAAATTGAGTTAGTATGGATAACTAGAAAAGACATGCAAAACTCCTGTAATGAGATCTGAAGTCAAATGTGAATTTGGATTGGGTTAACATTAAAAATTCAGGGAAGTAGCATCGTGATTATAATCTATGGATGAAAAACTAGTAAAATACCATATTCGAGCTTAAAACAAAGCAACTTAGCTATGTGAGAGATTTGAACGATATAGTGATGTCAACGAGGTTTTGCGAGCTACAGTAGATCACTGTATAACTGAGTGATCTATTGGTAGTTCAGCATTAAAGCAAGCTCATTTTCAAAGTCTTATCATCTACTTATTACTTAGAAACAAAGTTATGGATTTTATATAAATTGGTGTATTTTTTCAACAGTGTTGATGGCAATACACCTCTACGTACAATTCCAATCCATGACAGCATAAACAAGTTCTACAACTGGATGAAATTTCCTGGGGATGAACCCACTTTTCTTTATGGGTTACTTGAGTTTTCAGTAGTGATAAGGAGAGAAAAGGTTAGGAAATGGTTTAAAAATAGTGCAAAGACAGGAAGGAGAGAACAGCAAGAAAAATAACCTGCCTGAAAAGAAGGTGTCCATGCTCCATGGAGGTTGTGTAGAGCTTTCTGTGTGCGTTGGGTGCGTGGCAGGCACGTGCTCAGCAGGCATCCTTAGTACTCTTTGGAGAACTGTCCCACACAGAGCAGAGCTGCAGGGACACTGGCAGAGCCTCCCCATTTGCCCACGGGAGCTGCTGGGATGGGTAAATTTTAGGGTTGGTACTGAGTCAACTGAAAGGAGATGGAGGCATCGGTAGCCAGTTGCTCCATTCAGGAGGGAACAGGGTGGAGGGCAGAATGTGGGGCACTTCAAAAAAGAAAGGATTTTGCATAGCAGGAGGGAGGGGAAGAGTTAAGAAGATGCAACAGGCGCTGTGCAGGTGCCACAGAAGTAGAAAGGGTCAAAGAGAAACCAAGAGAGTAGAATTTGCTTCTCCAACATTTTTTAATACATACTCCTTTTCAAAAAGCTCAGCTTTATGCATATTGTCTCCAGTTCCCTTCCTTTCACAAAAATCTCCAAGGCTTCTTCCCTTCTCCTTTCCCTTTCCCTTACTACCCCGTAAGGTTTGCAGCTGCCCCTGACTCAGATCCCTTCTAAGGGAAAATGGGTATTACATACTTCCAAACAAATTCTTTCATAGATTTTTTTTTTTTTTTTTTTTTTTTTTTTTTTTTTTGGACAGCAGCTTCCCTTTAGGTTGGTGCCATTTATGCTTAAGAAGTTTTTGTCCGTATATTGTTGTGGGTATGAACATTAGGTCTGGAAAGCATAATTGCCTGTCTTGCAGTCTGAGTGCAGCACAATGCAAGGAAATAATTAACAAATCAGTCATCCAGCCAAATGCTAATATTTGCAGTTGCCACTGATATATAGAGAGCAAAACTGCCGATGGAAATACTTTTCAATTTTATTGCAGGCACAGATGATATCCTGAGAGAGGGAAAGTAGGTCTCATCCCAGCCCCAAAGTGATCGTGGTTATGTTTGAAGTACTGTGAAAAGTTCAGGGTTTTGTCTTTGTGATTCCTGTTGGAGTCACCAAGACTGTTTGCTGCTGTCCCAGGCAGGCCTTAGAGAATTAAACCATGGTATCATGAGACTCAAAATTTTCTGTGCAAGACTTACCAACAAGAAGGAGCTTCTGTTTGGCTACTTAATTCACTGTTTAGCTGAAGATTTGACAGACACGTTACTGATCCGCGCACTTATTAAATGGACACCTCAAATTGATAACCATGAGGAATGTTTGGTCTGTCCCTTTTATGTCTCTTCCCCTCCCACCCCCGCCAAATTGTCAGGAATATTATTGCATTAAAACAGATCTATATCAGAAACCCAGTTCTACATGCTCTGTTGTTTTGCATCCTGCTATGCACTCACCCACTCCACTCCAGAATGACTCCCATTTCAATTAGGTGGTAAGTATGTAAAATATTTTCTTAGCATTTCTAACCCTAATCTAATCTAACCTTTCCATGCACTTGACCCCGTTTCATTTCCTAGTGGTTGAAATATTAAGGTACAATTAAGATGCTCAACAAGGTATAAATAAGTGCTCGTGTATAATAAAATGAAAGCAGAAGCTTACTGTAAGAAAATAAATGTTGATTTTAACTGTCCTGAGAATTAGAAAAGAGAAGGTAGACACTGACTGGTGAAGATACAAAATATAAAAAAAGCCACATGAAGATGAAAGAGAGCTATTGTCTCTTAGATCATGTCACCTCTCTGCAAGTACAGGTTTGTGCTCCCCTGAGGACGCGGGTTAAACTGATAGCGCACTACAGAACTCTCTGCAGCCCTTCCTTAGGCAGGCAGCCCCTCTTAGTGCAGCTGACTCCTAATGAACCTTTGTTGTGAGTGCAAAGATGCCAGCATTGAAGTTGAGTGCTCTTCAATTGAAGATATATTTAGGTAGGTGGGAATAAGTAGAAACTTTGACAGCCATATCAGCAGTGCTATTAAAATTGAACTGCTTTGCAAAACTACATCCATCTTGGGCCTGAACGTTGGGAAAGAGAACCAGTACTGAGGGAGGGGGGAGGAGAATTAAAAACATACCGAAATGATGGATTTGTTCATCATTAAAACTGTTCCAAGTTTTCATTTTGAAATGAGGTTTTTGTTTCCATTTTTAACTCTGAAAAATATAGGAAAAAATGTCTACAAGTTGAAATCAAATTAATTGCTTCAGGAAAAAAATCTTGATGAAACATTTCAACATCAAATCTAAAACTGTCACAGTCATTTGTGAAATTTGGACTTTCATCCTCCTCATAGCCCTACTAAGCAAGTACACTCCCTGAGTGTTTGGATTAAAATAATTTTGCAATCAATGGATTATAATGTAAACCTGGACACACACGTTTACAACAGCACCACCATCACTTGAAAAGCAAACTTGTGTTGCTGCAGGATTTGATTCATCTAGCAAAAAGAGGGAGGAAAAAAATTGTCCTGAACTTGCAGATGTTTTTTCCCGGAGGAGTAATGCTTCTTATGTAAATAATCACTTTATTCTGTAAGTGCATACACTTCCATTCCACAAATTGGCTTCACCTCTTCTGCCCTTTTCTCTGGTGCAAGCCTCTGCTAAATCTCGCAAGCCTCTCATTCTGTTTTTAAATATCAGAGCTATAAACATCCAGGGCAGATTTATGTAGGAACGTCATTGTTTTAAGGTAACATCTTGAAACCTCAAAGTCGGTGTGAAATAAAGATCTTGGTTGGATAGCACTGTGAATGGCACATGTAGCTTATCAGTTAAGTGGAAGAAATACAGCTTTTTAACGTCATCTTCTGTGGTCAGGTAATGAGTGAGGAAAAATAGACATATGATAAACAACAGAAGTGATGGAGTAGTCTGGTAAATTCCTTTGCTGCAATACTAATATTTTCCAGTTATGCATCAAACATGCAGTAAGTATGTGGTTGGTTGCTGTACCCCTGTAGGTGACAAACAGCGTTTACAGTGCTGAGCAGCTTTGGCTCTAAAATTCGTCATCAGTGAGCAGAGCGCAGGGGACAGTTAGTGCGTGCTCTGGGCGGCTGCGGTCTGGAGGGTGCCCAGCTCCCCCCACATAACTTCAGAGAAAGAACTGGGTGTTCCCAGAAATGACACCAATAGGAGGAGGATCAGAATCTCCCCCTAGATCTTTGTCTGTTCATAAATTGTCCCAGTCAATTTTCAGCAACTCTGACTGTGTTCTGGGCTGCAGCTGATTTATTTCTTTCTTCCTTCCTCTTTTTTGCTGTCTTTCATGATACGTGTGCCTTTCTCATGAATACAATTTATTGTTTCTCTTTTTAAGCTGACGCGGTTGGAGGAAGAGTACGGCACTCACTCCTGAGGGAAGATCAGTTAGTAACTCACCTGAGGAAAGTTTGCTCTAGGCAGTTAGCGATTAGCTCTTGTTCTTAGAACTTGAAGGTGTATATTTCTCAGATAATTATGTCTTAGGGAGTATATTGTGATATATTCCAACGGTGAGTATCAAAGTTAGTGCCTTTTACAATTTTCTAGCTTCCTGTTTCAGGAATACTTTGTCAGTGAATGTCACAGGTTAATTACCTGTTGTTTAACAAAATGCCAGTTTTCATTGTCTCCTCAAACTGTGCTCATTTTCACAGTATCTCGTTGTGAGGCAGGCATCTATTACATCGTCTTCTTTTTCAGCTCTTAAAGTAGCATAATTTCCGTATCTTCTATATGGAAATCTTCCAGTTCCTGTAAGGATTACTTCTTTTTCCTAAGTTTGGTTCGTTTGTTTGTTTGCTCCTGCTTATGGAAATATTTTATGTGCCGCAACTAAAGCTACTTACAGAGCTCAATGTGAAGCTAGGTATTACTGCAGGGATTCCTCCTATGGATGAGGCCGCTTTTTGTCTAGCTCAGCTTTCTGTCTCTGATAGATGCCACTGATAAGTATTTCAGAGGAAAGTGCAACACAGCCCTCCGTAAGGAAATAACGAACCTAACACAGAAGGTCTTCCACTATCAGTCTTTTCAGTTGTGCCATGAAAAATGAGACTCTGTATGGCTCCTTATTTTTACCCGATCTAAAGCAGCTGTTGGGTTTTTTGTTGTAAGTCTGAATATCTAATCCTTTCTGATATCCTGCTGTTCTCATAGGCTCAGTGATGTCTTGTAACAATGAGTTTCACCTCAGGTTAATCGAGTACTCTAGGAAAAAAATGTTTGCCTTTATCAATTTTATATGTGTTGCCTTTTCAATTTCACTTAATGTCCAGGAATGTGGCTTTATTTCCCTTTTTCTACCATTCATTATTTTCTAAGCCTCTGTAATGTCTTCCCTTATTCATCTCCTGTCTAAAGCAAACAATTCTGAATGTCTCAGTCACTTCTCCTTGATTGGTATGCTTTTAAGTATTTTTATTTCTTTTTTGCACCTGTCCTAATATTTTAAATGTACTTTTTAAAGATGAGAATTTCAGGCATAATCCTGATCTGTAGGTTGGCAATAGGATATTACTTGTATAATTCTGATTCTTTTGACTACTTTTACAATTTTCATTTCATTTTCTCTGGTGATCCCATGTGTACTGGAAAGATTTCAGGGGGGTGTTCTCGCAACAGCTCCCACAAATACCTTGTCACTTACCTGAGCATCCTAGAGTGCTTCAGTTAGCATTTGTCACTACTGTGCTTTCTTTCTTATGTTCCAAGGAAAGGGCAAACTGTGTGTTTTGAAGGCATTTTAGAGGAGTTTATTTTTGTTTTTTAAATGATTGCGTACGTATATTTGTCAAGTACAGGTGAAAGGCAGACAATTGGAGTGGAGTGTGGTTAATACAATAGTGATCTGCTCCTTTTGAAATGAAGCCCATGTTTCTTCCTGCAGAGAGGTTTAAATTATGACAATTGCTATACAGCTTAAGCTATTAAATAATAATCTTTTCAGGAGTTGATCTTGAGATGCTTCAGTACTGAAATTTAGTCTCTGTGTTTTAAGACACTTTTAAGTCTCTTTTTCCAGCGTGCTGCCCAAACCTGAATTTATCTGTCAGTTGTGGCTGATTGTCATCTGTGAAAATGCAGTTTGTCGCGAGCTACTGGAAAATGGATGATCTCCCAAGTCACAGGCTGCTTCCGTAACTGGTGGCTTTTCATCATTCAGAGAAACTATATCAAACTTTTTCTCACATCTCAGACCTTTGTAAATGAGGATGTAGAAAAAGTCTAGGCTATGCTTAGCTTTTACTCCTAATGGTGCAGCTTTTTTACACGAAATTAAAGCTGAAAAATAGGAGTCCAGATTGCTAATCTTTTTTCTTCTTTTTTTTTCTTTTTTTTGGGTCCCCAGATCTAAACGTCCAGTGCCAGTTTCAACCACAGCGCCCAGAATTGACTCTCCCAGGGCTGTAATTCCCCACCAGAAGGTATGTGACACATTTTTCCTCAGCCAAAGTTAATACCATTTTTATCTACCACAGTGAAGATAAATACCTACTATAGGAAATAACTTTTACCCACCCCGAATAAGTAAAGATTGAATGAATGCACAGGCAGCAAAACTGCCACAGTGCAGTGTATTAATGATCTGTATGTTGCTAATTTCTGACTAGCAGAACCAAAGCATCCCGCTGTCCTCTGATGTGATCTGCTCTAACCCATTCTGAGCAGTTTGTTTTCATCTAGGCTGCAAGAGGCCATCAAAGCTTTTCAAAATATATATTTGCTTTTGTAGATTCTTGGGTTTCCCCAAGAGGCACCGTTAGACTGTGCCTCAGTGTATCCAAATCCTGACTACAACTGAAAAGACACTGATTTGGAAAGAGGACATTAGGGCATTTGAAAGCTTGCATCATATTGCATTCTTGTCACATTATTCAAAAGACATGAGAATAAAAAATGCAGAGGATAACAGCAAGTGGCAGAGGAAATGGATGGTTTGGTTTCTGTTGTCAAAGCTCGTCATCTTCCATAAAATAAATGTTCCTATTAGAATAAAGAGCATTCATTGACTGTACCTGGCAACTCATCATCTGTATCTTTGGAGACTCTAGGAGCAAGGATACCTTGAAGATGCTATATGTCCTTAGGCTCAAGCACTGGGTAGGACATTTCTATTGCTGAGGCACTTAATTAGGCAAATGGAGAGGAGGTAAAATCTCCATTGCTGCAACTTTACCCCTTCTGTGAGTGCCAGTTTCATCCCTAGCATGAGTATAAATAAGAAACACTGAAGATCAAAATACATGGGGAATTAGATCATATTCTACTGGTTTTGGCACTACTGACTTCCATAGATAAATTTTAAGTAATTTTTATAAACAACATGCTTTCAAAATTCAGAGCTCAGAAGGTAACGTCATCCCTGTAACCGCTGCAAATATGTTCAAACTAACAGAAGACAATGCATTTGGAGAGAATAATTTGATTCCATTTTATTGTGTCAAATTTGACATTAATTTGTCTGGCCGTTTATTAATTGAGACAGAAACAATGTTATTTTGCTCCGCATCTTGTAAACTTTTTGGTAAGGGAAGATGAAATTAAGAATTTATCTTGCTCAGAGTTGTCTCTGCTTATATTGTGATTTTATAAAAATTATTTTGGAGAAAGTTGTTGGATGAATCACCAAACAGTACTGTGAAATTCCTAGAACAAAAACGATGCATCATTCTTCTTGTTCGACTGGTGTTCAACTGCACCAGCAACTTAATAGGGACAGGAAGGAGGAGAGAGTATTTATTTTCCCTCAAGAACTACACAGAATGCTGTTAGTTTTCAAGGCAGCAAGTAGACATGTCTCTTCAGAGCTATTCACCAACACAAGACTGATAATTATGTTTTGGGACCCTCATTAGCACCCGTGCAGGTATGATGAATTTGCCTACTTTGACCACATAAAAGCTTTTATTTTCATGACTGTATTAGGTACATTTCTTCCCTGCAAATGTCAATTTTAAAATTACTGCCATAGGTATTCAAAGCTCTTTACCACACAAAACATTTTTCTCCCTTAACTATCTACCCTATAGAAAAGTTAACTCCACGCACTGTAGGTTTTCTTAAAAGTCCTAAAAGTGCCTTTAGCATGAAAGCTATGAAGTCCCTTTACATTTCCTGCATTAACCCTTCAGAGAGACAAGAGGATCAAAGGACTCAACCCTTTTTCAGGAGCATGTTGTGTCACACTTAAGCATTCTGCGTGTCAGTGCTTAGGAAAGGTTTATAGGAGCTGTTCGAGGCAGACTATTCTGAATGGGCTACAGGCAGTACTTGCAGCTGGAAAAGAGATTTACTGGAGCCTTTCTGGAGGAAAAGGGTGGCAACTAGGAGAAGGTATGGTGGGAAACTGGGTATCTAGCAGTATTCAGAAAGGTGTTCTGAGGTGTAGGGTCTTTGGCCCGGCGGGAGAGGCAGCAGTAGAGCACTGGCGTGGAGGGCCCTTTGCAGGTCAAGAGGAGTGACATTTGTGTCACTAATACACACTAGTAGACAACAGTAACTTTTTAACCGCAGATATTTTCTTCTCTGAGGGTGGTTTGGGAAGGGAATGAAGGCATTGAACCATTGGAGAAGCCTAAAAATCCAGAATAAAAAGTGTTTACTGATACAAACAGTGGTATGGGGATGTTGCAATAAGGTATGTTACAGTAAATATACTTTAAAAATCGAGGTTTCTTTGCTTGTCCCTTTATTATTTCTAGTAATGGTATCACTGTAGAAATGAAGAATTCCGTGACACATAGGCAGAAGCTGTCACCTCCACATCACTGCTTGACAGTATTTAGACTCTGATGGTTCACATGAAATGAATTCGATTGCATTTCAATAAAGAGCAAAAAACCTACATTACAAGACAGTCACGACAGTGTTGTCCTCAAACATCAAGACAAGTTTTTCTCACCTTTCTCGGAGTCAAGGTTAAGGCATGGCAATGTTAGCTAAAAAATCTGCATGTGCAAGTTCAGTGTCTAGTTTAAACCGCAAGTTCTCTTATACATTATTGCTGATCTGATTGCAGCTTCCACTAATTTTCAAGCATGTATTTCTTCTTTGACTGCTATGGTCATGGGTTTTTTTGTGTTTTAGAAAAATAAGCATGCATTCTTTTACAAAGATGTAAGGAAGGTATAAAAACCCCAGAGTTCTTCACCATGATAGAAATTTTTCTATGTTCCACAAGTATCTTACATTCTCTGCTTACTTTCTTGAGCTGATCAATGTTACGGATGATACAGGTTCTGCAACCATAAGTATGGCATCAACTGAGCTGTAGGGCTATTATTAGAAATAAAAGTTTCAGTCATTTACAGTTTCACTGTTTCCTTCTCTGACATTAATCTCAAACTTGAAACAATTTTCATTTAGTTTAGTCGAATCTTTTTGATTTAGTCAAAAGATTTAGTCAAGTCATTTGGACAGGTGTGGCCTAGCTGGGAGAAAGGGAATAACTAATGCTGAAGGCATTCAAATGACAAGAAGACTAAGCGTGAATCCAAGGATTGAAACTAAGCCATCAGCAGTCGGTGGGTTCCTGAAGCTTTTTGGGGGGGCACAACAGAGGAGAAGATTCAGCTCAGTGCAGTGCAAAACGTTCAAGCTGAAGCTTTAAGACTAAGCATACCTTTAACATTTGTCCCTTTGCATAAAGGTATTAAGACAGCCTCTTTAGTTTTAATAATATGACTATGTGTTGTCCTGTTTATGAAACAGTATCGAACACACTTATTTCAGAGTCACACTGAGGATCTTGTAATGCTTATGATTTGTTTCCTGCCAAATTTGGGAACCTATGTGGCTAAGAGAAAATAGATGAAGAGATGATTGACTTTGTAAGTAAAGCATAGGATGGGAGAGCTGGCTGAGCCACAAGCTGTTTGTTGGTTATCTTTGAGCGGAGTCATTTAATGCCATGGTGCCTCCATTTCCTTCTTTCTATAAAAAGTTTTAAGCAACAGCTGCTTCTTGGCCATGTTGGGAGGTCAAATTCATTAGTATAGTGTTGAAATTGTTCTCCCAGAAGCGCAGAAGGTGAATAAAGACGATTTGTTTCTCACTTCTCTGATACATAAGGAGAAGCATTTGCCTTTCATAGAAATTGAATATGTATAAAGAAAAGAATAATAATATTCAGAATGGAAATTGAGCTGATTCGTAGCCGCCTCCTATTCCCCAATGTTTGAGACTCCTCTGCATTTTCCAGTTTTAAGCTCATTCACTGACAGTACACTGGGAAATTAAAACGCAATTTTCCCCTCGTAGTAGGGGATTGTTGCAGGGTCTCAGCGCCCTTCTGGGGGGAAGCAGCCCATTGCTCAGTGTCAGAGCCTCCTCTTCTGGTCGGCTGAAGGGTAGCATCAGACTTGCGTAGTTTGAAACGTTTTCTTGCTTTTCCAGCCACAGAGACCGTAAAACACAACGGGATGAGAGAGGTGGGAAACAGGCGAGCGTTTGTTACTGTTGGCTGCATTTCATGTGATGTAATGCTAAGAGCCGTGCTGCTGCTCAGTATCAGAAATCTGACCTTCACATTCAGAAATGGTTTCAGAAATGCTGCATTGATCTGGTTTTCCCACTGAACCAGAGGGAAAAAAAAAATTCTAAAATATCCTGCTGGGAATGAACTGAATGAGAGTTTCTTTGTCAATCACAAAAGGAAAGAGCTAAATAAGCTGATTATTGGGCAGTAATTCTTTAGAAGTTACCCAGCTGCTTTCTTAGACGCTTCCTGTTTCATGCCTTTCCCCACAAACACAGGGAAAACACCTACCTCAAAACTACCACGAATATTAACTTAAAATGGAGAATGCTAACCTGGCACTGCTGGGGTCCTGGGAGTCCTAGCGCTGAGTTACCAGCATGCTGGTGTTCCAGCTAGATATTGTTTGCGTATTGAAACCAAAACTCCGTTCATGTCATAAAGGTGAGCAAAATCATCAACCATCATTTTTGATGGCGGTCCTATAATTTTCCCTTTGTCTACTCTTAGCATCCAGTAACACCGAAGCTATGAAAAAGCATTAAGATTAAGGCAATATCTGACATTTCTCTCATTAGCAGTTGAAACTGACACTTTATAATCAGATCTGCTTGCATGTCCTTTTATTATGGGGTTTAGAAAGGAAACCCACAGTTAACTTAGGTATAAAGCCACAGAGTTTTCAGGACAACAAATAGGACTCTGGTATATTCTTTTTCTTCTCTCTTGCCTCCATATATTTTTTTTTTTTTAATATTTGTTTTGTCCCTCTCTGCTAGCATGTAAAATGCATTTGCACAAGTGGTGATAATTTAGGAACGTGGCCTTGTGCGTTTGTGCCCCTCTTACATTTTTAGAGAGAATCCCTGTTTTCTGTTTATCTAATGGTACTTGGAAGCTTGCAGTCGGCCACTTGAGGGTTGGTTCTGTGCTGTTTTCTATGTCAGGGTATGTTATGACTGAAGTATATAATTCAAATGTATTTATTTAAAAAGGCAGAGTCTGAAAAATGCTTTTAGGATTATTTCTACAGCCTCAGGCAGCTATTAATGCTAGCTAAAATCACTTCCTGTTTACTACTAAGAAAAATGTCCTTAGTTCATTTTATCTGCCTTACATTCTTGATTCAAAATGTGTTAAATGTATTTAACGTTATGATTAATTATATCCTTAAATCTTTAGGGTTTTTTTTTTGCAATTAATTTTAATTAGTCAAGCTATATCATCTCAATTTTTCAAATGTAATCTCCCTAAACTTAAATATACAACGTAGAAAAATCCAAGAGGCGAGTATAAAATATTTATCTTTCTGGTGAACCTTAGTATCCAGATCAGTAAATGACATTAATGATAACCAATACTAGCAAAAGTAGGAAATCGGAGGTCACATTATTCTCAGGCTTACGTTTCATGCAAGGCGATGGGAGAAATGCGTGTAAGACGTTGAAGATGGCAACTGAAGCAGTGTCAGCCCAAATGAGGCACAACGTCACTGCGGGCCACCACCTGCTCTTGTTCTGGCGTTCATTGAGGGCAGATTGTGGGACCCATCCCTTCTTCAGGATAACATCCCCTGCCTGTCCCTGTCCCTCAGAGCTGGAGCGCGGCATGCTGCCAGCATTACTGGTGGGCCTCTTAACTGGGAGCATCATGGCATCTGGGTACCGGTTATGGCTGCAGAGTATCTAGGTCCAGAGGGAAAGGCTGAAGTGATCCTTCTCCTGTACTAAAAGCCATGTAGCCCAAGTTAGGCTGGAGCCAGGAGCTTCTGAGATAAGCTACAAATTGATATTAGGCTCTAGAGAAATCAGTAAATTGCCAAACATTCAAATAGTTTGTTGGGTACCCTGGCTATAGACAATTTTTTTTTTTTTTTTTATCCAAAGCACATAATTACGGACAAACAGAAGTGAAGAATAAAACAGCTTTTGAAACTATATAATTCATTATTTTAAAACATGTGCTGATGAATTCCAGCACTCAGGATGCGAGGTTCAAAAGGCAAACCTTAGAGAGATGTTAAAAATAGTCAATATTAGAATCTTGCTATTCATGTTCCAGTCACTGAGCCTTTAGAAGTTAAAGAATAAGAAAACTGAGAGTAAAGGTATAAAATGCCCACCTGAAAGTGAAATTTGTATTCCTCTCTGATAAAATTGTCCAGACTGCAGGTAGGCAGTCTTCCAAAAAGTTTAGAGCTGTAGGCACTCCACACTGCCAGTGGCTGGAAGGGAAAGAGGCAATTTAACCCCAAGGGTGCTCTGTGCTTCCCGCAAAGCACTGAGTGCCCTCCAGTCCCAGGGATTTAGGTGGTGTTGCACCAGCATGAGCGTGAAGCAGTGATAGTGTGGCTTTAGGCAACATGAGCACAGAAGTTTTACATGAAACGTCCTCAGAACTTGTGCGACAACTAATTTCCTGCATTGTGGTGCTGAAAAAGCAGTAACTTTCTTTTTTGATATTACCTCTTGTTTTGGTTTCACCGAGCTGCATTAATAGCAAATAATTTATGAAACTGAAGCGTAGTTCTGCATTTTTCCAGGATGGGGTTTTGGTAATTTGAGCACGAGCACAGGCTTCTGTGGGTACAGCTACGTAGGAGAGATTGCTGTGATTTGGACTAAGACAATACATCCTGCTGTCCTAGTTACGATCGTTATCTGGGACGTGACTGTAAGATCATACACTCATCATCTACATACTCTTGCGCACATTCCTTCCGGTGGAAATTGTGCGGGAAACGATGAGAACAGAAGCATCCTCTCTGTTGAGCAGTACCTGTTCTCGACTCCTCTTGGTCTATCTGCTAACCATTCTGCATGGCCTAATTAGCATGAACCAGAGCCTGTGGAAGCAATGCAATGTGTGGGCTTCAATAACCTGAAGTGTACTCGTGGGAAATTGAATGATGTGGTTTAGAATCATTATGTTTTTATAATAATGGCATTGACTTTTATGTTCGTATACTCTCTCAAATGATTCTGACCTCAAGACATTTTTTAAAGATTTCTTAATTATCCTAGAAGTTAACGGACAGTGTTGTCTTTGTAAAATTATTGCTGTGAGGTTAACTAGTAGCAAATGCTGTTTTAATGTTAAGCTTTATTTGTTGATTTCAACTAAAACCCAGTAAAAAAATGCTTGAGTATGTTTTGCTTCCCTTATTTTGAAATAATGCATTTCTTTGTTGAAAATCTTCCCTGAAAGGTTGGATGCTTTGGCCCCAATCTATTTATTGCAAGTTTATCAATATGTTTAGAAAGCAGAAATTGCAGATATGTTATTTTTGCATGTGTTCTATGATTGCTCTTTTCTTTTTTTCTTTTCTTGGCCTGCATGTTTGCTACTACAGGAACCTGCTTGGGAAATCAATGGCAACAGAACAACCTTCAGTCCTCTAACTAACACGGCGACTGGGCCTGTGGGTAGTATTTTAGAAACCAATGGAACGTTTTCAGGCTACCTCAACAAGCAAGAGATCAGCTTTTCAAATAGCTCTTCCTACTTAAAGACTACCACAGTTAGATCTTCCATGTCCTCTCAGTCTGTGACTCCCGACATTTCACCTGCAAAGAGTAACCTAGGTTCCAAAGTAAGCCCTGTGTTGGCTGATGGCAATAGCCCCTTACGGCAGCTGAGCCCTGCAAGGCAGTATAACAACCCCATTGGCCTTTACTCAGCAGAGACTCTAAGGGAAATGGCTGAGATGCATAAATTAAGTCTCAACCGAAGGGCTTCAGAAGGCGGACTTCCTAGAGGGTAGGTAACACGGTAACATATTTACTATTTCAATAAGTAATGAATTTGCTGAAAAATGAACGTAGTAGTACCTACCCTACTGTGCATTTGTCTGGTAATCATAATTAAGGTTTGGAACCGTGAAATTTTCCAGTACCCCCCAAAACACATACGCGGTACCATTACAGAAAAACTCTTGGTCTTTGGTATCTGAATTGCAATATGGATTGGCAATAGTCATCAGAGCATGAGGAGGAACACGATAACTGAAGTAACTGTGATCATCTCAGGGTTCCGATACTGAGCAGTTTAAGCCAACGCATGTAGTCTCATAGAACCAAGTATTGCTGTCGGCCATTGTAGAGGCTGCTATAAACCAGATCTCATCTTTGGTACTTTCCTAAAGAGAAATTGCTTTGCCCAGCAAATCTGACATGCTAGTCTACTGGAGCGTCCCGCTATAATTCCTGCATTAACGTATTGGCTTTCCTATGCAAAATGAGTCAAAAATGCAGTATTTTGAATCCTCTGGTTTCAACATTGTTTCTCACATCCGTCAGCTTTGCTTTTAACTCATATGTAACAAGGAATGATCTCTAGATACTACCCAGGTAGTTTGATCCCACGCTGTCACGGTTTTCAGTGTTACTGTATTGCAGATCAGCTGCTTTATTAGTAGGTTTGTGAAGTGAGGAGCTTGGGCTACAACACATGAGAAAAAGCACTGACAAACATGTTTTCCTAATTTTTCTGCCTTCATGTATTAATTTGCAAACAAACCTCTAATTTGTTTTTTTGTGTCTATTTAAAATGGAGAAAAAATTCTTATTATGAATATGGGAAAAAGCGTACTTACGACACTAGGGACTTGCCTATATGAGGAAAAACAGAAAATTCAGACAATCCACTCGAGATCTGATAGCAAACGATATTTTCAAGTCCTTTATATCCCGCTGCAGAAGCTCTTTGCAAGAGTTAAACCAAGGGTTTTTAAGTTGTAGCAAAGTAAGGATATTTTTTCCTTATAAAAGAGCATATATACATCTTCCAGATGATTCAAGCAGTTAAGGTGATTCATTGTAACTCTCTTGAGCATTCGGCAATAACAATCCTAATTAACTTATCTCAAAAAATCCTATCCTCTCTCCTCATAGTGGGTAATTAAGAAAGTCAATTAGCGTTTAAAAGAAAATAATTTCAGTTAGTAAGCAAGATCAGCAAAATAAACGTCAGAATGATTCTCTCTTAATTTAAAGTCTTCTTGAGGAAAACTAATCCTTGTCTTATTTCAATATGCAGAGTTTCCTGGGAGTATATCTCACTACCTTTCTCCCAGTAGCTTCACAACCCTCCCTAACATCTGCGCCGGTGAGGGTGAAAGGGGCTGTATTTTGGATGGCTCTGCATTCCGACTCTTTCTTTGGTATCAAAATTACAACACAGCTGCATCCTTCCCTCACCGAAGGCAGTGTGAACCGTTCGATTGATTCCAGAGGGCATTGCGCTGTGACTACGTAATGTGACAGTGATCACTGGGGTGCGAAAAAGGTGCACCTGCAGAAAACACCTCACTGTCTTCACTCTGCTGCTTTTCCACGTTTCCCGTCTCCTTTTTATGTACGCATGTTAGTGCACATCTGTGGCACTGCACTGAATTGCAAAGCAAGGTTCTACCTTAGAACAACCACCTGAGATGATTTTTTTTATATAGTTTGAACAGAATTTTAGGGAATTGCTGTCCGTCCACCTGTAATATCTGTAGCACTGAGGAACAAACAAGCAAACTTATGAGAAGTAATCTAAATGTTCTGTTAAAAAAAATGAGCCTTTATCCTGCAGCCCAGGAACAACCTGAATAGGTGAAAGAGCCCAGAGCTACTAAGTGCTCTGCAAAATCAGCTCTGGACTTTGTTGTGGACGTACTGTACAACATGAGATGCTGCATAAAGATTGAGAAACTATGGTGCTCCAAAACTGAATTTATTATGCTTTCATGAACGTGCACTTAGCAGTATGGCAAAAGCTGTAAGAAAATTCAGGTTTGGGGGTTGATCTTAAGGTATAGTTCATATTTCAATTTGGTGTCCTTTTTGTCAAAGGATTTGAACTTAATTGTGTGAATTTCTGTTAGAGGTTTAGCTAAACTCTTTGGAAAATCCTATCAGAAAGCTAAAATTTTTTTTGAGATTATTTCCTTGATCTGGGAAGAATAACAAAGCATCTGTTTCTCTGATACACTTTTACGTTAAAGCTTTATCACCCTGGCCCAGGGGGAAAAATAGACGTGGCCTGTGCAGAGTGTGGAACTTCATGTGCTGAAAACTCTGGAAAGGGAAGTATTAATAAATGCGAAGAGTGCGTCATAGCTTGTAACGTGGTTCTTTTTCATTCCAGTGTAAGTTATTTTTCACATTGTAGGTCAAGGGCAGCAAATACCTGTCCCACGAGTACGTGCCAGGTGGCTTGGGTTACTGGCTTCTTACTCTGTGACCTCTGTGAGCAGCAAGTTGGGTGTTTCATACGTGCCCGTATTTAGAATTGAGCTAAAATAATGTGTGTCTTTGAACTGGAGAGAGTTTTCTCATCAGGTACTAAACAGAAGGAGAAGTAAAGATTTACTCTTTTTGAAGGAAGCTGTAGTAGCCCCTTTGCATCTACAAAATCTTTAGTGAGAGATGTGGCTGTTGAGCTGTTCTTGCTGTGTGCACATAATGATTTTTATCTTTGAACATATTTTTGTATGCAAACAAGTGGTTCCTCTAATTAAGGGATTTTAGGGACAGTAGTTCTGCCCTTAAAATATTTTTTTATGTGTAAAGCAGAGGCCTGGATTAGAAGATTAAAGCAGGCATCAGAGCCCACTTCAGAAAATGATACTATTACACCATGTTTTGTTGTAAATGAGTGCCCAGCTGTCCTGCACATACCTAAAATGGATATAGGATCACTGATGTGCTTACAGGCTGCAGCTTGTTCCTAATATATCTCTACTGGTTCCTGTAACAGACTGATATATTTGGCTTAATGTAGGGTTTATGAAGTTAGAAGAATATTCTCAAATGCGAGAGCCTGAAGAACAGTAACTGCAGAAGGTGATCTGTGATTGCTTTTCCATGGAAATGCAGACGGGCAAAGCCTTTACTGCAGCTTTGGCTCATCAGGGTCTTTTTGATCATGAAAGAGGCAGCTGGATGAGCCAATGCAAAAGGACCGTATGTAAAAAGACGCAGTAATATCAAAGGTTCTGCGAGGCAAAAGCAGGAGACAAATCCGCTTTGAATGTCACTCTAACAGTATGACATTGCTGCCCAGTATTTTGTAGACACGTAACAGCAGCAAGTAGAAATATTACAGCAAGTTGGAAGGTTCAGCGCCCAGTTCTGTCAACAGCATTCTGTGCAGCTAAATAAGAAGAAATGTTTATTAACTGATCCTGGACTCTCTTCCTTTTTATTTTGCGTAAAATATGATGAATTACTCTTGACCCAAGAATATAAGATCAAAATATGGGTATTCTAAGCTTTGAAAAAACTAAGTTAAAATAAATGTCATAGCCCATTAATGCTATTCATGCAACCAACCAGAAAGAGTTATTAGCAAATAATATAATATTACAGTCTGAGCACGCTATCTGTTCATCGCTCCCAGCTTTGGCCCGCATGAGGCCTGCATTGAGTTTTATATTGTGTTTCTGTGGAATTACTGTGCAAGCCGCCATCACTTCTTGTTTATGCAGTGAAGTGGGATGTAGTGAAGTGAACGTATGTTTTTCACACTGTGTACATACTAGATGGAACTATGTCTACATACTAGCCTGATAACAACGTCCAAAAAAAACACATAATGCACAGACTTGCTTCATTTCACATGGAATAAATTAGGAATGGCTTTTCTGAAATTAACTGGCTTACACCACTGTTGGCGTAATGTAGGTACAGTCAGATTTAGGCCAACAGTTTGTTAAATACAAAGGCATTTTCCTTAGTTTTAAATCTAAAACATCTACCAATATATTCTTTGGATATTCTCCAGTGTGTAAAAGACCAAAAAAATCAATCTTGCAATACCAACGCTGAGGGCAGCCTGAGGAGGACAGACTTCATCCCTGAATATTTACTATCTGAGAGAAGAATATAATCTCTACTGCTCATTTGCTATTTTCGGATGAGAATATACTCTGCAAATGCTTCTTTCTTCCCTCCATTCCCTCCCCCCATACACTTTGATAATAGTACTTTTAGGGATGCACAGCAATAAAATCATGTTCAAGGGTCAGCCAAAATGCCATGGTACCCTACTAAGTCCTAGTGGATCAACTGTAATCCCTACATTTTTTCCTTTCTTAATCATGTTGGGGTTTTCAGGCATACATTTACTTTTTGTTCTTATTTGTAAATGGTCTGAACAAAGCTTTAGTAAGCTTCTGTAAATACCTTTTGCCCTTTGCACTCTAAAAAACTATTGACTTTCTCTTTTTGGTTGGTTTTGATGTTGTTTGTTCTCTTTCTCTTCTTTTAGGTCATAACCAACACCGCTGCCAAGTTAGTATCACTTCTATATAGTGCCAAGTATTTGTGTTATGCTGTATGTGTGAAGATTTGTTTTCTGGGGTAGCATGATCCCTTGTGCTCCTGCCGTGTCTGCTTGCAAGTGGAAGTATTTTTTTCTAAAATCTTACTGGTATGGCAAGCGTCGTGCACTGCCGCTGGTGCCCAGTGGTGCTGCTCCCACCACGTGTTCGGCATTTCTTGCTGATGTTCTAATGCTGCAAACGGAGTTAGCACCTGAGCTTGCTCAGTTCCTGCAAATGCTTTCAGATTTTTTTGTCTCTACAGTCCGGGTTTAATTCCTCCTAACTCTTTAAGTAGTCTTCATGCCTTCAGGATTTGGGGAACCTTATCTGAGCCTTTTTTGGTGTATTAGTGGTGTATTTTTAGCCTCAACATTAAATTAATTTCCGAAGTCCCACTCCACAAACATTCAAATTTAGGTTGGTATGAGATACTGATACAGAAAAGATCTAAAAAGTAATTTCTCTTAGTAAACATATTGCCCAAACAAGAAGCAAATATTAATTTGAAAATGTGATTGGTCTGCTTTATTTAGGAAAGTTCACAGAGTCCTCAGCTCTGATCTTTAGCTTTCTAAGGGCAGAGGATTGTCTCTAAATTCCCGCTTTCTGTCCCTGACCCAAGTGTTGTCCAATAATTGCTGGAGACTGCGTTAAATTCAGCCAAAAAAATAAATAATTATATTACTTAAATGTCAAATTTAAACTGACAAGAGAAGGTTAGAAGTAGTAGAATACATAAAGTTGAAATAATATTTAATGCATATAATTTACACTGATCTGGCATTCTCTGTTGATTTTAATGATGTATGGGTGATCATGCAAATGAGGTAACTCCTTTGGAGTGACGAAACTCTAGCCAATTTACATTGATAATTATTCTGTTACAATTGTCTTAGAAAGCAGAAGTCACATTATAGGGGTGTTTTTAATCTTGCTTTGGGATTTATTTTTCCTGATCCTTTCCCAGCTTAGTAGAAAAATCCCATTCATTTTGCAGAGGTGCTTCAGCTGTCTGTAGGGTCCCACCTCTGCTACTTTGTCCTAGGGCACGGCGCCCCTTTCAAGCACTAATATCTTCAGTTTGCTTCCAGAGTTATAAAGAAAGCTCTGCAGTTGAAAATCTGTACCCTTTTCTCTTATTTTGATGGGAATCCTGTTAATTTCAGTGAAAGTTTTGCCTTAGGTGTGTGTGTAATGTGACTAATACCTCTTGAAAGACATCACTGAAACTGTTTAAATACCACAAGTGAAAGCCTAAATCACTGCTGCCGCTACTGTTAGGCAAGTTTCGGCTGTTCTACGATTACTAGCTTTTATTTTTGTAATTGATTGTGGAAAGCAATTGCTTTCAACTTTATTCTTTAAAAGGAGCGTATGTAACCTCTGTCTTTTCATTCACACGGTCCTCTCAGATCTTGGGTTTAGAATCTCTTCAATAATTCTAACAGTGTGGGGTAAAGAGAACACTAAATTCAAGATCTGGAGGACCTGTGTGTTCGTAATTATCGTGTGATCGTTTAGGGTATCACAAAGAAAAGAGATACCGTTGTTAAAGTAAGGCATGTGCATGCTGAAAAGTCAAGAGTCTAACAACCTGCACCTCTCTGCACATCAGCCTTCAACAGCTGATGTCAGGGTAATAATAATATTGCCATAGTTGATGAATAGAGAGAGAATTTAAACGTGAAAATGTCTTTGTAAAAAGCTTATTTTCACTTTTTGAATGCACAGTGCAGCTTCTGGTTCCCTCCCTTAAAATGTCGATGTGTGTAACTAAAGGCATGGCTGTAATACAGCATGTGTGTGTGTATGTCTGTGCATGTGGCTGTCCATGTTGTATGGAGTATTTTGACTGATGTGTGACTGTATCTTACTGTCCATCCTCAGTCAGGGCATCCCACCAAACAAAAGGCTGAAGGCTCAGTGGAATCCCCTGGCTGGGTTCAGAGGTGGCACATCACCTTCGGTAGTCTCTGGGAGACGAAGTCAGGTGGCTGCCAGCTTTACTTGATTTTCCTTTTTCCTTCACACTGGGTCGAGGGTTCGGTTTTAACACTCAGCCTCTGGGGCTCACCCAGGGCAGACAGGCACACTATTGTTCCCTTGCCAACCGGAGAGGCTGTTGTTAATCACATGAAAAAATTCAGCGAAAGACTTAATATTAGCTGATAAACTTATGGTGTAATGGTTTTAAACCGAAAAGGAAAATTGTTCTAATCAAACGGGATTACATTTTTCAGAATTTCTTTTTGGAGGGAGATATACCCATTTCCAGCTTGTGGGCTCATTTCTAAATGAAACCTTTGTGAAATACCCGTCATTTCCCAAAGGACAGAATCCTCAGTTTTGCCCGGTTTGGTGAGCACATGGAATCTATACTGCTGGCATCCCCCTGCTGCTGGCGGGACAGGAACAGCAGTCTGGGGATTCATCTGATCTGCCATAGGTTAGAGGAGAGCGGCTGCTTGAGTGCCTGACAGGCGAGGTTCAGTCCTAACTCTGGGACTAGAACAATGCACAAGTAGGCGCTACAAGGAAGCCTACTGATCATTAGCTGAAGTCTGACATTAAACTGACTAGTTCCGTTGCAGTGGGAGCTTCAGTTAACTTGCTCATGGCTCTATTTCTCAAATAAAAATCCTTCCTCATAAATGGAGCCACTGGAAAACATGCCGGCTACTCTTCCAACTGCAGTTGTCCCATTGATTGCAACGCAGGATATTTTGATCTGAGACTGAGCATTTGTGATGCTGGAGCAACACTTCGGGCTGGCTGCACAGAGATTCTGGGAAAAGTAATTTAGTCTTTGTGAGCACAACTTTGAAGATTAAAAGGCGCAAGTATTACATTTCACTGTGATTAATAATCCAGACAGAAAGTACTGGAACTTTCTAAATAATGGAGGACCTGACATCTCTTCACCCCATTGCACTTTTCTAGCACTTTGTAAAACCTTTCTGAAAGAATGAATGGATGCAGTGAATAAACTGGGAATTCTCTGCAGTATGTATGTACGCCCATGGGCATGCATATATACATGTGTGTGTGTGTATATGTAAACACTTATATGTACATATGCATGGACAGTACAATTTTAATATGTGCATCACATAAATACTTAGGGATTTGTCATGGTTTTTTATACAATGGCAACTGTTTCACCTTTTTTTCTCTTTACACATCTGTGAGCCAACACAAAAGTGTCATCCATGAGCACAGCCAGCTTTTAGCTGTTACTTGTTACTTACGTTGTCTCTTACCCTCTGACAGAAGCTTCTGTGGTGAGATGCCACGAGCAGACCTGCACACTCCTCCGTTGGTGCTTTTTCTCTCACTTAACTGTCACACCTTTCTCCTTTCTTCCCCTCCCTTCCCTGTCGAACCTCACTCTTGCGTAACCCAGCACGGAGTTCACGGAGCGTTTCAACCCCAATGTCCTGAAGGACTCTGCCCTGTCTACACACAAACCCATTGAGGTGAAAGGCCTAGGCGGCAAGGCTACTATCATTCACGCCCAGTATAACACCCCGATCAGCATGTATTCCCAAGATGCTATCATGGATGCAATTGCAGGCCAGGCACAAGCCCAGGGTGGAGAATTTGCTGGGTAAGGTTATTTCTTTTTGTGGAATGCTCTTTCTCTGCATGATACATCTAACAGTCCCTACGTGCATGACACGGCAGCTCTTCCTGGACTCTTTTCTCTGGAGTTTCTTACACATGAAAAATACAAATTGATCCTAGATAGTGTTTGAAAGCACTTCATCGTTTTGAAGTTAAAAGGATGGATAATTAGAAAATGTAACATTTCCTTTTTGGTGTTCTTCCTAGAACTGGTAAACCCACAGAAATATATCTAATGCTCTGTATAGGACACTGGATGGCTTTTCATTTATGATGATCGTGCTTTCTAATAACCACTGTATTATATGCATAAATCAAATCAGAAAGAACAGGAAAGGGGGGTGGAATTTTTATTGATACATGAAGAATGCAAAATATTTATTTAGCACTGGCTATTGTTTTATTCTTCAGAATGGAGTGTTGTGCTGTATTATCCCTGTTCCTAGTTTACATATTGTATATTGGTCTTACACATATGCTTTGGACTGTGGCAAAATCCATTGATCTTTAATAATTCTGCTTTTCCAATGCATGTTTCTGGTAATCTGATAAACTTATCCACAATTGTTATGACTTAACTGAAATTACATGCGCGATGAATATAGCCAGGTTTCTCTCTTATTCGGTATCTTTCTACCCAAAATAGGACTTACCTTCTTTTCATGTGACACCAAAATATAGGTGTAGTTTCTTTTGAGTATGTTAGCTGCAGGCTCATTCAAAATGTAGGTGGTTTATGTATTTGCTTGTGCTCCCTCTTACTGGCCATTTTTTTTCTCATTTATTTAATTCTTTTTTTTTTCCCCACTAATTTTTCGCACCAGTATTATTCTGTTGTTCATCACAACCTGCCCTAGTGATGGATCCCAAACAATACCTTTAGTTGGTTTTGACCATGGCTCAGTGAATCTCCACAGGTGTAAATAGACTCATATTTCCAATTAGCAAAGTACAATGAAAGAACTTCATTCTGTGTTCTTTATAATCGTTCACAGCTTTCATAGGCATGGATTATGTGAGACATTTTATGATATTAGTAGTATTTATAGTATTTATAGTATTTTCTACTAAATGCTGTGACATTATGTAAAGAGAATACTGATGTTTAAAAATTTTACCTATTTAAATGATCAGATGATTATAAAGTTTCACTGCTGAGCACGTGGATCCTTTTCATTTTATAAACAGCACATTAAAAGAATCTCTCAAATGCAGTTCCAGTCGCAGGAGTGGCTCCGCTGGACTGGAACACACACCATTGTCTTTTCCCACCTGTGGAAGAGATGAAAACACACTGTGTTGTGCGGAGAGGAAAATGCCCTTTCTAGAAAATCCCAGACAGGGTGAGAGGAGTCCAAAGAGTGCAGCTAGAACTGGAAGATCAGCACGCTTTCCAGGGGAGTTAGGGATTTGCCTTAACATGTAGAATTGTCAAGTAAAGAATCAGAATAATTAGAGAGGCCTGAATCATAAATTACCTTATGGTGGTAATGAATTATATTTGTATATGCGTATATCTTGAAAAGAGCCAAATTAATGGATACATAGATAAAAAATAAAAAATATATTTTCATGGACTGTTGAGTCATTGCACCAGTAGCAGCAAAAGCTGTGTTAAATGCCACGAGCAAAAGCTCTGTTCTAACTTTGTTTCTCATTTGCAGCATGGAATCCACCTATCGCATGGGTGGTTTTGAAATGAGATGATTACTTCCATTAATCCTTTTGTATCAGACAGTGACAGTTCTAGTGGTACATTATTCTTTGCAGACAACTCCATGACTATGTTCTCCCCCATAATTTTGAAAAAAAAGTTTTTCTGCAGGATCCACTGTATAACTACTGTTAAAGCTTTTCCTTCATTTTGGAATGTGACTCCTAAGTCTGCCATTCACCTGGGCCCAGAAGAAACTGATGTTTTTATTCCGGTGTGCAGTCAGGGGCAGGAGACTCTCTAAATCTACTCTGCTGTGAGCTACAGCCTGTTTTGTAACTTCTTTATGTTAAACTTGTAAATTTTCTCAGTAAATTGTTTTATTACAATTCACACAGCATTTTTAATCCAGATATAAGGGCAACGTTTGTGCTGATATAACAATGGCCTACCCATTGACTGATATTCATTCGATTAAACCTGTAACTCATTTCCTTAAGGTGTTGCTTTCACCTCTGCGATATTCTGAACTTTAATTTGCAGTGGAAACTGAGGATGTTCTTTAGTTTCCTTAGTTGATCAAGTCTGAGGTAAGATTATGCTTAATGCAGAAATATTTGTACAAGAAGTTTGTCATATAAAAGCAGACCAAATTGTGTACTGGTTCGTTTTGTCTCAATTCTCTGCCTATAATTTGGTCTCAGCACTTAATTACTCTTCTTTGGGCATTTCAGTTTTTGTTAGGGATAAGCCCTGAAGCCACCAGGTGTATGGAAGATGGCGAGCACACTCCGACTGCAGATCTAAAGGGCTTCTGTTCTTTTTGGCAGGCAATAGCTGGAAACACTGCTTACTACTTTTGTCAGTGATGAAGAATAGACAGGCTTAAGATAAGAATTCATTTTCTAGTTTGACCATTCGAAATCAGTGATGTTTTAACTTAAGTCAGTGAGATCAGAATCAGGCTCACGTCACTTAGAAAATAACCCACACGTACTGGATCACCATGGAAAACACAAAGGAAAGCATGGAAATTATTTATACTGCAGTTCTTCAGACCTCATGCTGGAACTTAAAGGTAGAAAAATTGGAATGCCCTGACTTTATAGCTTTTCTCACTTTCATGTTGCTTTGTTTTAATTGATTTTGATATACCAAGAACCATGAGTTGGTTGCAGTAAAACCACATGGTCAGTACATTTCAAGTACATTTCTCTCAAACCTCTTCTAAATTCCATTCTGCAGTTTTAGCCAAATTCACAAGTCCTGTAAGTAGACATAAATCCGACAACTTTATCAGGACTAAGATCTAACAGTTCTAGTAGCAGAATCAATAATGTGATTGTACAAACTAAAGTCTTGTGTATCCTGTACAATAAGTCAACTTGTCTGGATAATATCCCAGTCTGCATGAACCATTTGTTTGTTGGGTTGGTATTTTTTTTACCTCTTAGAGGTTTTTCTTAATAGTTGGAATCAGTCTAATATCCGAAATCACAATACTTCATTTTATGTCTACATGAGGGGTAGAACACTGTAGTGTTGCTAAGCTTTTACTTATTTTCTACTTAAATTAAATCTGAATAATGACTCCAGGGAGTGATTCACGTGGTAAACCATAGTTCATAATGAACTCCAAGAAAAAAAATCATATTGCTACTGATTCAAAGAGGTTTGAATGTTTTTAAAGCTTGTTTTAAAGTTAACGATGTGTGACTTGTATGATGATGTGAAAAAAGGGGACAATTTTTTTATTGAATCCTACTGAAATACCTTGGTCTCTAATATGAAAAACCCTCAAAAGCTCTAACCCATTCGGGAAGAATTTTTTTCAGTAACATCAATTTCAAGTAATATGCTTAAAGATGCATGACATTTCTGCACATACACACCCAGATGGAAAAAATTAAATTAAGAAGAGCTATAACAGAGGTATTAACCTGGTTATGTGCATCTTTAGGCTGTCTGTAAGAATCAGCTGCCACATTTAGGTTTATGAAATGCTCATAATCAGCTATGTGCTCTATTTTACACTTCCATGCTGAGTGGCCTATATGTCCTAGTTACTCATCTACAATGTAATTATGATCTCAAAAAAAGAAAAAGGCCTGTTGCATAAAAGACAGAGTTGGAAATATTCCAATGCATTGCATTAATTTAGTTCAATTTATAGGAGCGTGTTTCACTCTGCTAGGGAAGGTTAATTCACCAAGCTCCATTTCCTGCCTTAATCATCTACCATAAGGATATTAATATGTCATATTAATGCCACACATTGCTACTGTGAAATTTGTGGTCCAGCCTCTAGCGTTTTTTAACTGTCTTTGACCTAATGGCATATCTATACATACAATTTTAAACTGCTTTTTTGTACATAGGTCATAATATAAGAACAAAGCATTTCAGCTAGAGGATTTAAACAAAGAAATCTGAACTGTCCATGACTTGCAAACCGCTGTTGCCATAGTAGTCCATGGTTGAAATCAGCAGTACTATCTATCCAGAGGTTTATTATCCACCCTACAACAGCCTGCGGCTGTGAAATTTGTTGTCACGTACAGCAGTTTTTTAAGCTTCAGCAGGATTAAAAACTAAGTCTGGAGATACAAAAGTTAACTGTTGGCCAAACCCAGGCAGCCACCTATGACAGTAACACAGGGCAAGGTACTGTGTCCTTAGTCGCTACTAATACACAGGCCTGAAGCACCCCTGGGGACTTGAAAACTGTGTCACCTGTTGGGGACTTTAACTGGACCCCGTACAGTGACACAACTTTTCAGTGTAGCCAAGAGTGAGAAGTGGCAGCAGAACTGTCTCGAGGGGGACACTGACTTCACTTTTGGTATTACAGAGCATCTCTTTTCCATATAAAGCCTATTTCTGTACGAAGTCAGCGGAAGGCAGAACTCCCTACTGCGCGTACTTGCCTGCCTCAGCAAGCCCTTCTGCCGCCCAGGAAGGGCCAGAAGAGGCAGACTACTGCTCTCTCTTCCATCTGAAGATGGATCTGGCACTAATTTGTCCATTGGTGCACACAGGAGCAACGCTAGTGGAAGACACTGATGGCACACCCTTCCCAAAATAAACAAGTCCACGTTACACCTTCCATACCTGCTAGCGTTTAGATATTGTAAAGATAGTCATCTAGGAAACATGAGCTGAAAAAGGAGCTGGAAAATGCTGCTTCTTCCTACAGGGCATCTTCCATGCTGAGAGACGTCTTTACATAACTTTAATGTTTTGTGGCAGAGCTTAAACTGAAGAGTCAGGTTTTTTCTAAGCTATGCCCTATCATGTAGGCGACTGTGCCGAAATATATAAAAGAAAAATAACTAGGTTTTTTACCCTGCTGGGTCCTTAAGAAAGTGAGAAGTTTGCATACTCTGGGGGTTATGAGGAATATAAATACTCCTCTAATAAAAAAAAAGTCCTAAAGAGATGAGGTGCTTTTGGGGTCCATAGTATATATAAGCATATATCATGTTTGATATGACTGCCCCTTGCAGTCTTACTTGAAGAACCCATCCCATGCTATTGTTAAGTGCAAATCCATTAAAAGAGCATATATTATGCAGTGCTGAAGAAGAGGAGTGTGTCAGCTGGAAAATAGTGATACTTAAGGCACTACCTGGTAATATTTTTTTTTTTTTACGGTGGATGTTACTACCATATGTAGAATATCAGACATGCTTCTTGGCTTTTTCATGGTTCCTCTCAGGCTTTCAAATCACAAACCCAACTTCGCTGTAGGTTTTCTCTGCACAACGGTATCTTTGAGCCTAAACCAAGGAAGAAACTTATAGCAGGTGACTGCTCCTGGAACGTTATGGCAGTGACTTTGTTGGACCAAATGGCCCTTAACTTTTACCAGAGACATTTCTCAATTTTCATGAAGTTGAGCATGCTGCTTGCAAAGCTCTATATGGAATAGCATGTTAAAGCTGTTACAATAAATCACTTGCTTCAAAAATAGACCTTGTATTTAGAGAAGTCATGGAGCCAAACTACTCCAAGCACACATCATCCCCTCAGTATATATTTCTGCAGCTCTGTTAATATTTAATTTTAACCGTATGCTATGCAGTAGTTATTTTCGCAGGAGAAAAAAAGCTATTAAGTTACTACGTCTGTTTCTGGCTTGCATCATAAATCAAAGAGAGGTTTCCTCACTTGTGCTACAAAGCTTTGTAGCTTTGACTTTCGGTGTGCAAAATTGGAACTTTCTTCCTGGATATATCACTTTGCAAGGTGATTAGAGATCTCTGAGATACATTCTGCTGGTAAAGATTTCAGATACAAAATATTTATGTAAGTCTTGATTACAAGTCTAGTCTTCTTATGCTTCATGTGTTTAGTAGACAATGAATCCAGAGTTATGGCAGATGGAAGTTTAATTCAGAGCTTGGCAAAGAATTCTAGAATCTCTAGAAAAACCTCTAAAAGCCTATCACATTATTTTTATAATGAAATAAGTTTTTTATTTCTAATTGCAATCTTAAAATACACTGGCCCAAAACTGTAATAAGTTATAACATAAAACAGTATCAACATGAAGCTGTTTTTATAAGAAATAATATGGGACAAGAATGCTCAGAGAAATAAATGTTTTTGCCTGGGATGTTCTCCTCATCACCACCCATTGTTCTAACCACCGTAAGCTTGTGGTGGCATTGGCTGAGGAATCATGAACAGACATTTCCAGACATTTTTCCCCTGTTTTGAATATGCAGATCTGAATGATAACAGGCCATTTCGAAGACAGAATGAGCCATAACATTCTTAATTCACACTAAATTGATCTATGTCTTTTTTTAAAAAAGTGATGTTTTCAAAGCCATGTTTTGGATTGCTGTTATTCTGGATGAGAAGGTGTAAGACCAGAGAGGGGTTAGGATGAAAGCTACCACGTGCCGTTTCACAACCTTTCACTTTCTGAATTGCAGTACCCTTCCTCTTAAAGATCCTCACGTAGACAGTGCCTCTCCGGTGTATCAGGCTGTGCTTAAAACTCAGAACAAGCCTGAAGATGAAACCGAAGACTGGAGTCGCCGTTCTGCCAATTTGCAGTCTAGGTCTTTCCGCATCCTTGCCCAGATGACTGGAACGGAGTACAGTAAGTCGAATAACAAAACATCCCCCTCATCCTGATTTTAGATTCACGTCTTTATTTCCTTACAGCAGTATTAGCAACTGATACTCAAGGAAGACTCACATCTAACTTGTGTCATTGTCAGTGAGGGCTAAGATCAGAGAACCCCGGATGTAAACTAGGAAACCAAAGTGATCAATCTCACTTTATGCTTTACGAAGAAAATTCTTTGGTTTGACAGGGGTCTCAGCATAAAAGTATAACAGACTATATAGTAAAAGAGCATTTGGGACCCTCTAGTTATTCTTACTTACAAGACAAATCTCTGCAGTGTAATCTTTCATTTTCCAGCAGCCTGGACATACAAAGCTGTCCATTCATTAGAAAAAAAAGATAATCAGCTTATGTCTCTTGTAACAGTCTTTTGACTTCTGGAGGTAAAAAAAAATCATGGATCACCATTTCTATTGAACCTATGGTTCTGCAGCCCTGTTATCTAAACCTAGATCTGCTATGAATGTCATGGGAGCTTGAACTTTGTTGCTTGTTGTCCATGAGAAATGTTTTTCTGACCACCTGGTACTAACCTCAGAGCTTGTTTCTGATCTAGAGAGAAGGAAGTTTAGGGGCCTTTCCCACATTGGGAGAAATACTTACTATTTCCTCCTCATATGAATCTGCTGTGGCCTCTCATGCTTTTCTACAAACCAGCAGGCCCTCTCTGTAGAATCATTGCCTACAGCTGTGAAACATTGCTAATAAATGAATGCGAAAGTAGTTGTAATAGCTGCTTTCCTACTAACATCTGTCTTCCTGGCTCTAGGGAACTGCTCCTCCTTGTGCTGTTCTTACAAAATCCATTGCTACAAAGTCAGCATGAGTGCACCTTTAGATAGGCTTTTGATAAGTTTCTGAAGAACTTTTAATTTCAATGTAAAGCTGATTCCTTTCTTTCTCTAACTGAAACATTTTTTGACTGCAGTGCAAGATCCAGATGAAGAAGCCCTGAGGAGGTCAAGGTAGGCAACTCCCTGTGAAAAATATGGCTTTCTCCTTACTGATAACCAAATAATGTTTTAAAACAGCATTAATATGAATGTATGTTATTATTTTTTTTGTCTTAAAATATTCTAATACCTTTACTTAAAAATCACTAAAATTAAAATGCTATCAGTGAGAGGCATTTGAATTGAAAGGATAACAAATTAGCATGTTTTTAAGAAAGACACTGCAAAATTCCTGAAGTGTGTGTTCAAATCTGAAAGCTCTCTGCACATGCAACCTTCGTGTGCTTTACCGGGTGTGTGAATGCAATGAGTTCCTAAGACCAAGCCCTGTGTAACTACCTGATTGTGCAACTGGATGAAAATATATAATGTTGTGATAGCACTGAAATTTGTGAGCAATTTATTTGGATGACCCTGCGATTGACATTTGAGTCTCCTGAAATGATACAGTAAAGGAGTTGTTTCCATCCATATCCCGAACCATTTGCTTGTGTTTTGTTTGGAATAAATATGACCCAAATTTGTAGAATATGGAAGCACAGGACTGCTTTTGCTAGTGGATATATGTATTTGTTTCATATGATCTACCAAAAACACTGAAAAAGTTAATATGTTCAGAGATATAATAAGGAGTTAAGATTTACCATCATCTCACGTTGTCCTGCATAGCCAGGAAATAGATTTATTAAAGATTCTTATGTTGAGCTTAAAAACTGCAGTTGAATCAGAGCATCCTGCATGCAAGCTGGATTTTCTGTTTGCATACCTCAAATCCCTGTATCACGTTAGCTACACTAAGCTGCTGGCTGGGCTTATGATGTGTTTGATACTCAGGCCCCCTTCTTTTTTTTTTTTTTGCTGTCATTTGGCTTCTATAAAGTTCCTGAGCTTTTGATCACGCTGCAAGTTACAAATGTTGAATCACTGGGAAAGATACCTGTCATCTTCCCTGCGAAAATACGAGTATATTTTCAGTTTATGTTTGCTATAGACCTTCCATTGCAGTTCACCAATGTTCATGGCTAGGTGCCTGAACATCAGGCTTGATGCTACATCCCTCAGGGATTTATTTCTTCCCTCAAATGTACAAGCCTAATTCTTATTAAATGTATTGTGCATTATCTGTTTTGATGTAATAGCACACATCCAGATCCTTATTATGATGGGATTTAAAGCGTGCTGAATTTAACAGTCCCCCATACACATCTGAGAGTAATATGTTGTTTTAAAGAAATCATCTTTCTAGGCGTAGTCTGTGGCTTTGGAAAATACTAGATATTGGAAACTTAACATGGTATCAGATATGTTGAAAATGATTATCTAGTAACACATCAACATGTGTAAATTGCACGTTCTATTCAGTGTAACTTAAAGTACGTGACTATATCCACTGTGCTTTGCACATTTTCTGCAGTTTTGATGTATCACTGTGTTATCCTTTTTTTCCACAAGGACAGTTATAATTATATTTAGGCACAGCTGTATTACCTAAAGAGGTTTAAAGGCATTCATTGCAGAGAGGCAGAAGGGAACATATGCTAGGTAGTTATGCAGGTGCAGTGCAGTTGGCTTGAGCTCTGGTGCAAGGAATGAAACGGGGTCTCCTTCCTACCTAACGGATTGTGCTTGCCCCATCGTGGTGGCTTGGTATCTACCTCAAACATTACATACTCCACTGCAGATTTGGTAGCAATAGCCCTGGTTATGCACGCATCCATCGTATACTACTCTTTTGGGCCTATTGGACACCTTCTGTTTAAGCTTTTGGCAAGGCCCCTGCCACTTCTGATTTCGTAAAGGATGGAATGACCTATGTCAGATGCACAGAATCCATACCTTAACTCCTCTCTTCCAGTACAATAATGGAGTAGAAACTCCTCTTCAGTGCCTACTCCAGACACCCTGTACAACCACACCTTTCTCCATGCCCACAGTTTGGGATCACCTGGAAGACATTCTTAGGCTCCTGAAAGCAAAAGGTTTCCATGGAACTGTGGAACCTGAGTCTTGCCAGATTCCGTGTTGCATTAATCCCATGCTGTGCTGGCATTCTGAAAAAATCCTTCATGTTCCAAAACTTAAACTGCCAGAGACTTCACAGTGTGGGGACTTTCGGTCCCAGGACATGCTGTAAGCGATCTCTTGCTGGTGCTTTCTCTTGTCTCTTTGTGTCAGCTCTTCAGTGTAGTCAGCAAGAACTGCATGAAATGGCGATCAGGTTTCTTACAAACACTTGGAGGGGGGGAAAGAAAGAAAAATACGTGTAGCTTATTTTTGGCAGAACTGTTTTACATAAAAATAGTCACTTCTAGATTGCTGCTTCTCACTTCATGACACATGCTCTGAATGGAACCCATACAGCTTGGGAATTTTCAAGTGGCAGCATATTCCTTTCAGTTAATATTAATGAGCGCATTGCATGTCTGTCCTTTGCTCATGCTACCGCTATTTTGAAGGCACACAGAAGATTATATCTTGCTGTGAAAACTTTCCATTGCTGTTGTGATGATTGTTACAGAATATTTTCCAGAAAGATGGTATCCATTTCAAGCCAAACAGATGTTTCTGAATACCTTTCCCTTGAATGGAGGGGTATATCTTTAAAGCAGTAAGGAAATTCTTAAATTTCATGTAAGACGCACTGTAGCTAGTATGCTCCAATGGAACTTGAAAAAAATGCCATCACAACGTTTCGGCTAGAAATACTTTATATCCTTTAATTACTTAAAGCATAAAAGATAGTTTGAGAAGTCGTACATCAAGACTTCCTTAGGAGTGTTACTTGCATGACACGGTGTTATTAGGAACAGAAGATTTAGAAATATCAGTGAATTTGTTGGCATTTACTCTGTTTATTGGTTTTTGCTTTCTTCAGCCTGAGGAGTAAAACCAGCCCAGCCTGTTTATTTCTGTTTGGCTGGTTTCACTCTCAAGTTCTGCTGCATTAACACAATTGTCTTGCATTTTGGGTGTAAATAATGAGGGGAAAATTACCTTGTTTGCAACGAGTCAAATATGTTTTGCAAATAACAAGAACATTTTATTTTCCATTCTGTTTAATACACTTCTCTTTGACTGTGCTCTCATCCCACATCCTCCTCCTTCCCTTTTTTATTTACAAAATCTGAATTTAAACCATAGAATGTCTAGAAAAGATTAAATCCTGAGAGGTGCTGAGCATTGCTTACAAATTGCTTGAGCGCCCCAGTCTGCAGTCAAAGGTT
>VYZM01011647.1:15825-48772 GCA_013398915.1 Dromas ardeola | reverse complement strand
TCTCTCTCTCTCTCTCTCTTTCTCTCTCTCTCTCTCTGTCTTTCTCTCTCTTTCTTCATGCCACAGGGAAAGGTTTGAAACGGAACGTAACAGCCCACGCTTTGCCAAATTGCGCAACTGGCATCACGGCCTATCAGCGCAAATCCTTAATGTTAAAAGTTAAAAGCCCACATTTAGCAGGCAAATACATGAGACGGAGAATTACAGTAAAAAATTAATTTTGTCCTGAGTTAGAGCCTAAGAGTGTCACAGCCATAGGGAAGACTTACTGCTAGGGCCTTTCTCTAAGTGCCTGTCTTCTGTAGATGTCTGTTGTTAGCCTGGTATCCATTCACTGTGACCTAAAGTAAAAATAATGATACAACCCGGTTCGTGTTCTTCATTATAAAGTAGATTAGCTTTTGTTCTTTATCAAGCGTAACTTCAGTATACAGGAAAATACCACTATTGTACTCTCTTGATTTTAATTCTAGAAGAAAAAGAGAAGGAAATTATTGACAGTATTTCTTTTAGGAGGAAGAGGAATGAGACTTTTACTGCTGTAAAGATAATAAGTAGGAGAAAGAGATGAAAAGGAAAACTGACTGAGCCTGGCCTAGGCTTTGCTAAACGTACAACACACTTAGTTTGCATAGTTGAATGATGCTGTTTGAAATAAGGTATAAGCAATGTGAAGTTATATTTCTTTAATATATTATACTGGTAGAAGTCATTTGCTGAAATGATTGCTGTAAGTTTTTTGTTGGAAACCTGAATTTGTCATTATATGAAAGCTAGATATAGCTGTGGTTGCACAGGATTTCTGAGGAAATGACATTTTGCTAGAGGTGATTTAGGAGTGAGAAGAATATATAGTACTACTGGGGCACTGAAATTTTTAAAAGCATCTTGTAAGTTTTAAGGAATATGTAAGTTTTAAGGAATATGTTGCCCATTCTGTATCGCTCTTGCTTTGACCCACGTTTTTTTCTGTATATAGCAGCATGCTTTATCTGAAATAAAATGTTTTAAAACTAAAATAATTATGCGCCTGTTTTACACAATACTTCATTCTGTTTTAAAACAATAACTGCTTCACCTGATTATTGAAAGAAGGAGAACTTTTCTTTCCACAATAGAAAATTTGGTCAAAAAGCCTTCCCCTGTTAACTTAAAGGTCAGTAAGAATTATAGGTATCTGAATTAGAATAAACCTGACAAAGCAGTTGAAAGAACAACAGAAATGAAAAAATATTGTATTAGGTGTGAATGAAAACAAAGAATAATTAATGGATGTTAGATAACAACCTGTTGATAATACCGTTCAGCATTTTCATTTGAATAATATGCATTCTCTGGCAATAATGTATTAATTTGTGCCCACCTCGAAGGCACTTGAGACATTGCTGGTGCTTAGACTGGGATCTTTTTGTTTTAACATTACAACAATGCTTTGCTTTTAAGCTGTGTCAGTCAAGATATGGCAAACCTGTATCAAAGGCCCCTAAATAGCTCTATTTTCTTTTTGAAGGACACCAAGAGCGGTGTCACTTCCCTCTCTAGCTTATGCTCTGATGAATAAATGAAACAAAAAATGCAACTAAATCAAACTGTTTGTGGCTTCCATAGGAACAGTTGATATTAGCCCTCAACAATCTGCACTAGGAGTCCTTAGCATTGATTGAAGCAAAAGTTTCTGGTGATAAAACACTGGTCTCTGCAATGGAAGGCTGGCTCCTTTGCAGCCCTGCCTACAGCCCTCAATACATTTATTTTTTTTGTCATAAACTTCTGTAAGTTGCAAATTAGGTACCTTTATCTGGTAGAAGTAATTCTGACCAAAGATATTAGTGCATGAGATTAGATTGAAACTCTTATACTTCTTGCTGCCTCCAAACATCTGGAATTTATATCAGCAGTCCATACAAGAACAAAGTTCATTCAAACTCCCATTGTCTTTCTGTGTTATGGAAAGAAGGAAAAGCTACTGTTCATGGAAGATTTTGCATGAAACAACCAAATACTGGAGTGTTTAAAGGGGAAAAAAAAAAATCTAGTTATCATACTTGCTCAAAATTTTCTTTTTTTTTTTTATTATTTAAGAGTACATGAGCACTAGTTCCTTTTAAAATGCATCTCGCTTTCTTAGATAAGTACCATAGCAATTCAGTAAGCACGCCATTTAATATACAACATTCATTTATATTTTCCTTACGGGAACACAAACAGATTCTGATTGTACCATCTTATTAGTGCCTGTGGAAAATCAGCATAAATGCATGAAATAAGAGCAACATTTTAACTTTTCCTGAATGTTGCTAAGATCACACTTTGGTTCAGAGTGGGTGAACTTTTATTTACATATGGGAAATTTTGATAGAAATTAAAATATCAATTGGCAATTACCTTTTTTCATACACATCAAATGTACCTAAGTAAAAAATCTCCCAGTTCTAATTTTCAACCACATTAAATGTTTTTTCTGAATAAGTAATAATATGTAATTCCTATGTAAGTGAGAACACTGTATCCTTAATGTGTTATGAACATAATACTAATAGTATTTGTTTCAAATAGTCCCAGTGCATGTACTATAATGGAAAAGAAAATGTCTAGATTATATCTCAATGTTTACACATAATGTTATTTTTGAAGGTATTTTTTAATAATCAGAAAAGCATAGTTTGATCAGATATGCAATTAATGCAGATGTAATTAAGGAGCCCCTTCCCCTCAGCTCTGCTTCAGTGGATTTAATGATAAAAATTCAGTCCATATAAACCATGTAATCAGATAGAGAAATAGTTGTAATCCTTTTGCCTGGAGGTTACAAAATGGAATCTACTCACTCTCCAAGCTTGTAGAATTTAAATTCTTTATGTAATTACAGAAAAAAAAAAATAATGGAAAAAAATCTTCACTAGTTGGTAACTTTTGGAACTTCTGCAATGATAAAGATCTTTTGTGAAGGTGCTGTCGTTAATCCCTAAGGCAAGATTGTTTATTACCGCACACTCCTACTTCTTAGCCCCAGTCCCTCTCAAAAAATATCGTAAGTGGTGGGCTTTGTTAATTATACTTTCAGTCAAATTTTTCTGTCCAGTTTTTTGTTTATATTTAGACTAGTAATTCCTTAACTTTTACTCCTTAAAAATCTGCCTTTATGTTGTCATGGCAATCTTCAAGACCAGAAAATGAATGTTACAGGTCTCTCCTTATATAACTATTATGAGGCCTTGTTTTTCCCTCCTGAGTAGGAGGCAGACTTTTTCTGTAAGGTGGAGAAATCGGGCTGGATTTGTCATTCTACTACAGCTCACTGCTAGAAACTGTAACAGACTTTGCCTGATGAAAAATCATTAACAACTCAAAAAAACCACTAGCTTTGTTCTAGCTAAAAGTCAAGTCTGGCCTGCTTATGCCCTGGTTCTAATGTGTCCAGGCTTATCTCGCTGTATATTGCTTCCGATTGACCAACCCCACCTTGCAGTGTTTCCTGACCATTTGCAAAAGTCTGCTGTTTTGCCTAGGTTAGTTTCAGTTAATGACAGTGAGGCTTAAAATAGGCTCCTGATTGAAGACTCGATGAGTCATGTAATTCTTTAAAATAGCACTGATGATAGGCAAGGGTAGCTGTATTTTGAACCGTCACTGTTCTGCTCAGCAGAGGACAATGGTCAGTGACAATACTGTCTTCTAAATAGCCTCTGTGCCAAAAATAAAGTAAAATGCAGGATATGGATAGTGATATTAACCCCCTGCCCTTCCCAGTATTGCCAGTAAAGCATAGTGTTATAAGCATTTAATGAAGATACGGCAAAGCTGATGCCAGTAGGAAATCAAAACCAAAAGGCCTTCCAGGTAAATCTGCTTGTCTGGTTATGACACAGGGAAATGCTCATTTTCTGCTGTGGTATAAGACGGTTTGATCTAAACTAACCTGTTTCCTGAATGCTGCTGCCTTGCCTTCTACTCAAGTGGTCTCCTCCTCACCTCCTACGGTGCTTAGGTTGCAGCAGGAATACTGACTGCATGCCGTGTGTGCTGATGGGACGTGGCTAGAGTGTGGCTTTAGGAAAGCAGGCATGAGAACTTGACCTCCCTTCCTTTCCTGCATGAAAAAATTACAAAAGGAGAAAGGTTCTGTGGCTCCTCCTCTTGCCTCCCTCCTTCCACGCCTGCTGCATGGGAAGGAGAGTAAGCTTTTGCTATATAATAAATATAGAGGTCGCTTTGTCTTCATTGCAGTTTGTCTCATTATGCACAACTGTGTGGAGTATATCTTCAGTAGCAAGGAACAAGTATTTTAGAGACTATCGCTTGCGAAAAGTCTAACTCTTGCATATCACAGAGCTGTCTGAAGCCTTCTTCAGAGGCAGAAGAGGTGACACCAATTTTTCACTTGTGCACCCAGGTTCCCACAGGGACTAAGCTGATCTTGTGGCTTTTTAGCAGTGTCTACCATGACTTTCAGAGACTGGGATTACCATTAGACCTATCAGAAAATACATAGATATTTGCACAAATTTTAGGTTGCAGAGTTAAAAAGCTAGAATTTTGGTATAGTACATGGTAGTACCAGATAATGACTTTCTTTAATCAGTTAGCCTTTAATCAACAGCTTTCTGCAACACACATGAAAATGAATTGACTAAAATTTGCTCTCGAGCACAATAACATTCTTTGTTCTACTGCTCCTTATCAAAGCCATCTGACACCACCAAGACAAGCTAAGGCTGATCCCCTTCCTTTGTTTGCCAGAATTTCCGATGATTAGCATTGCTGACCTGCCCAATTGCCAAAATCTTCATATCTGTATGCTAATCAGATTACCAAAGTCCTTTTCAAAGGTACACCTTATTTTTCCACAACAGCCCATGAAATAAAGCAGGCTTCTATAGGTTGCTTTCTCGTTTAAGGAACATAGCTGCAATAAAGAATAATAAGCACATCAGTTTAATATATTCCCATCCCCAGTTACCTTTTAGCACATCAAGAGTGACAAAAATGTAGGAATAGTGAAATAACTCAATTGTCTTTATGGAATTCTGAGTGAAACCAGAAGGGAAACTTGATCAAATATAATGTCTTTGTTCCCCAAAATACTCCTGAAAGTTCTGTGGGAAAAATGAATTTAGAGGTCATAAATCCCTTGTTTTCAAGTAAGTTCTCTGTAAAACCAATTGATCAAAGGTGATGACAGTAAGGTATGGTGTATCCACTTCAATGTACTCACTTAAAATTGAAAGCGTGAGGCCTCCAAATGAAATTAGCTAATACCATGAAGCTTTCCTCAAAATCGTTCATAGAGAAATTAACGCATAAGCTAACAGAGCTTGTTAAAGCTCAAGATTCAATTTTGTGTGTGGGTGTGTGTGTACTGACCTGTATTTAACATCTTGTCTTTACCATCTCAGTCTTCTGCATGTTCCTGTCCAGCAGTTAACTTTTGCATGGGCAGAAATTAGCATCACTTTCATTCCTACTGTGCAACCTTTAAGATTCTCATATGCATCTTTCCGCTGATGTGGATGGCTAACTAAGATAGATACCAGTGCACAATACTACCTTTCTCTCTGACTCCTCCCTTGCATTGTCTTCAGTCCAACAAGGGAAAAGCAGATCTTGCATGTAGGTGGCTTTCCAGTGTGCACATGTAACCCGGAGGTGCTCAGCTGTGGTCTGTGCATCGTCAGACTGGCTCACAGAGCTTCGTTTAGGGTGAGCTGGAGAACTGGCTGATAGCATAGCGCTGGCGCTGCTTCCTTTTATTCTGCTTCTAAATTGCATTAATGTCAGCAAAATTACCCTAATTACTAATAACTTCCTAATAGTTCATTTCCACGTAAGCATTTGTTGCAGTTGACCCAGAATCTTACATGATTACAAATGAGAGAGAGGGAAGGTAACAAAACCCTTAAGAGAATTTATGAAATAAAATGTAATCCACATTGTGAAAGAATGACAACTGCTTTAATTCATAGCGCTTACTTATTTGGTTCAGGAACTGGATAGAAAAGACGCATTAGTGTATTTCAGATGCAGCTTCAAACTTAGGTTAATACTATGTAGAGAAAACATGAATTTTCTTATCATCGATGTGCACAAGTTAAAAAGTAGCACTAAAAATCTACCAGCTGAAATTGAGATTTATGGGTCTTGTTTTCTCCAGCTTCCCTGGAGAAAAGTGAAGTCATGATGAGAAAGAACACTTCAGTGAAAAGGGAATAATTTCCTGGTCTACAATACCTAAACTTGTTGTGCAGTGGTTTTGTCTACAATGGTCGCAAATACAAACTGAAAGTCCTGCGTTTAGGTGCCTGGTAGCAGGTACCTGCACTTTACCAGTGGGGCTATAAAAAGCAAGAGGCAACCATTCAGATAAATGCAATTGCATACTTAAGGGAATTATTATTATTATCTAAAATATCCCAGCTCAAATTGCTTCAAATACTCAGAATTTTGTGGTCTGTGTTCTTATTAAAGTGATGTGTTTACCAATAAGATAAACTGGAGTACGTATACTTGCATGCCAAATGTCACTATGTAAATCTTGGAAAAGAGTTATCTTAATTTTCACCAATACTGATGCTGCTGTATTTCCAGCTGCATTTATTATTTGACTGTTAAATATAACAGCATACCAGTAGATGCCACTAAAATGCATCCGTAGGAGGTATTTGCTTTGACTATGTGAGCTGCTTTGATTGAGTTTCATACTACTTGTTGAGAATGAGTCGCTGGTTGTTTTTCCTTCCACTGAATATATGATAATGCTTTTCCTATTCTGCGGCACTGTCTGCACAAACCAGGATACCTGCTGGGAGAAATGTATTTCCCTGTTTTGGAAAGCAGACATACTAGTAGGATATATTGCAATTGTTTTGGCGTGGGCTGCTCACATTCTTAACTACAGTGGCTGAAGAAGAGAGACGAGCTCTTCTACCCCTTTTTTCTGATCCCAAGCTGAAGTTTTAACTAAACCAGCATGATAGTTGTCTTCTGTCCTCTCCAGCTAACTGCCTCTAACTTCTTTGTGTCTTATGGTGTCTTTGTTAAGATAACAAAAATATGGCTTGGTGGAAAAAAAAAAAAAAGAGACAATCAATCTCAACAGTTTTATATTCACCTGACAATGGAAAAATTCTCAGCTGCAAACACAGAAAGGTTGAAATAACTTATTGGATCAGAAGAGCAGTTAATTTGGCTCAGTGCCCAGTTTTCAACAGTGTCAATATCTCATGCCTTTGAAACAAAAACATTTGGAAGGTGATTACGAAATAGCTTTCATACAACTCTACTCCCAGACACCCTATAAGAATTCTTTTAAAAATTATTTTGTGACTTCTACTTCTTAAATGAAACTTTATTTGTAGGCAAATATGTTTATGTAAATATAAGTACATGTTATGTTAAGTCTAATATGGACAAGTCCTTCAAATCCACAACATACTACTAGAAAAACCAAATTTTTAATTTCAATAGATATAGACCCTAATAATAATCAGTAAGCATTAATAATTATTTCCTCTTTGAAAAACGGCCGGTATATATCTGTCAGGTTCTATAAAAGATTAATGGATGATCAATACAGGAAAATACTGGAAAACTGGATAGTAATATTTATTTAAAAATCCATAATCTCTTACTAAGATGGTGAGCTGATGTTTTAAATTCTCAGTTGGGATTCAGGAGAGCTTATTTCAGTTCTTTGCCCTGCTGTGGGCCTTCTATTTGATCATGAGCAACTCTATGAAGTTGTAGTTCCTCATTTGTAAAATGAGAAAGTAGTCTCAATCCATACGAATATGGAGGAAAAAAAATGAATTATAGTGTTCACGAATTACTTCAGTGCTGAAAGACAGAGAAGAGTTGAAGGACCACATGGTCTCTTGGAATGCCTAATGTTTCTTATGTCATCAGATCTTCATTTTGGATTAAATTATTCTGTCTCTACAACATTTTAATGGACCAGAGGGGAGCTATTCAAGAGAGAGTCTAGATCTGTTATTCTCGAAGGAGAAGGTAGATGCAAGGTGCACAAGCTCCACATCTCAGGTCGTCTGTTAAGCGTAGGTGTGTGTTTAGGAATCTTTTACATTTGGTTTCCAAAACCAAAATAGAACATATTGGAATACTGGGCAGTATCTCAATGTCCAGTGCATACAGCTTGGATTCATTTATTGGAAATTCTCTGAAGTTTCTTCAGGCTCTTTTTAGGATCCAGTAGCACACACGAGCTTGGCTTGCAAATGAATTTTACATTTCATTACTGAAACTATTATAATTCTTGCTAGTGTGTAGGAGGGAAAGACTATTTCTATCATTTCAGTCACCCTGTCTTTATGACCATATCATGCAGCATATTTTTATAAGAAGGAAAAATTTCATAATTTCCACTGTATAATATACTGTATATTTGGGAGGACAGTACATTGCGTAAATAAACCTTGTCTGAGATACATGTCCGATATTTAATAAAATCCGTGGGAGTTGCACTGTTGTCTCAGAACAGTCATGGACTAAGGCCCTTCTATCAAAAGGCATTTCAGCTGGAGACTAAAAGGACTGTAGACAAAAAAAACCCCATTAATATAAAATCTCTCCCAGATAGTTCAAAACTACTATCCATAACTGTCCGTTATTTGAGCTGCCTACGTAGCCACAGAGATACAAACTGCTCATATAATTCTGAGCCAAAATCTTTTATCTTTTGAAGGTATCGACTTTGCTAAGCCTGCCCCAGGGATGTGTTTCACTCAAAAGTAAAATTAATTCTGCATTTAGTTAGCAAAAAGTGTTTGATTGTAAAGGCTAGAAATCCAATAGTCTGTTCCTCAAAAGGCAAGTATTGCCAATAAGAGACACATCTGATCTTGAGCCTTTCTCGCTATTAGCCAGATGGGAATTACTCCTGTTGACTGGGAAGAGAAATAGCTCTTGGAAACAAAACCATGAAGAAGTATTCTGTGCCTTTGAGCTCATCTTTCCTTTTACTCTCTGCCTTTTCCTTTGCTTTATTCTGTGGAAGTATGTTTACTATACTTCTCTCTCTCTTTTTAACCTTCACAACTCCCCTGCCATTGTCCCTCAACGTTATCCTATATTTGTATGCTCATGGAAAAAGCTTTCATGAAAACCCGACCACAAAGTCAAGTGACGTTTTTCTGCATTCTTCAGTCTAGCCACAGCTCGTGGAGCAGAGAAGTTTAGATCAGATTAACAGTAACAACATAGGCCTAACGCTGCTTGTGCCTGACCCCAACTGCCTGCCTTTTGGTCTTGACTGCCATTTCTCATAGAATATTTGGTAACATGGGAAATAAACAATGCTTTATTCTTTTCAGGCTGTGACTGTGATTTTTGATACTCTCGCATGATTATGGCTCTTGGTATACTAACACACGCACAGTTTCTAACCCATCCTCCTCTACCTTGTTTCATCCTGGCTGTCCTATACCTGATGTTCCAGTGAACTCATGGCTTGGTGACCATCGAGATAGTGTTTGGTTTCTCATTGCTTTAGAGTGGTGAACTGATTGATCTTCCTGGGGTATTGACTTTCTAGAGAAGTTCTTCCATTCTGACCATAGTAACGTTCTTAGTCAGGCAGCCACATCTGAGGGTCATTTCAGGTCTCCTTCTGGGTTTGAAAATCTGGCTTCAATTCATATATTTTAGGGGTTACATTTTAATTAGAGGTTTTAAAAATTGGTAGAGAACACTTATGCCCAAACCTTTGCTGAGGTAAACCGGATTGGTTTTTATAACTTTATTGGAGTTAAACTAAGGAAAGGGTATGTGACTGTACGTATGTATGTACATACACATACATAAACAGAGAGATAAATATATGAAATACTACTAATGTGGAAAAATATTAAGAATAGTCTTCCAGACATAATGTAAGATAATAACTGGAGCCCAATAAATCCACGTAAATAAATACATGCATTCCTTTTTTTTTTTTTTTAAGGACTTTTCAGAAAGCAGGTTCAGTTGGGTAAATGAGGACGTTTGCTTTGTGTTTTGTAATTTTAGATCCCAGTTAAGTAAAATGTTCTAATTTGGCATATTTCAACTATAAATGTATTGAAATTCCATGCACAATTCCTTAAATAGGAAAGGACGCAACCACCCACCAAATTGCTAAATATTGAGATTATCTCAATTACTTAACTTAATTGCATTTCAAACTTAGGAGTCTAAGGCTAAAGGATTCTATTCTTTACGAAAATATCTATGTCGTAACTTCTTACACAGATACACAGTTGCTTGCACTTAAACTGATCAGTTATTTTTGTCAGTTTGTATGTGTGTTTACAGAGTAACAGCCTAATTCTCTATCACTGAAATTGAGGCTGACTTACTCCTCACCTCAGTGAAGGACTGATTTCACTTGTTTCTAATCCAAGGTAGACTGAGAAAACTAGTACTTCCTTGGGTAGGACAGAGAATTTTTCTTGTATGAGTCATTGTTAACCATTTAACTGCTTATCACTTCAAAATACTGGATCCTTGAAGTCTGCCCAAGTCTGATTATTCTTACTACTTGGAGTTGGCATCGGAATACGTTCTGCTGGAATATTCTTGAAATTTTCTTTTAAGAGGGAACTTATTAAAGTCAAAACTATGCCTGAAATTACAAATTAGACATTGTATGTATGTATATAACTGTCAATTTTCCTTCATTTTACTTTAATATTGAAACGAAGTTGTTTGCAACTGAGAAGAAGCATACAGTAAACTTCCATATTTGATGGGTTTCACTTGGAGAGCTGAAAAGGTTTCTCACAACTGTATTTATAAGCAACCACTCTAGGATGCTTTTTGCAACCAAACATTTCACCTCAACCCATCTTCTTTCTCCCTGGTTTTTTTTTGCCACCACTGGCTATTGCATTCCCTTTATTCATACTGTATCCCCTCCTTTCACAGAGACAAGGAAAATGTTGCAGCAGCATCAGAAAACAGGTAATGTTTACTTTGTGTGTTTGGCTTCCCTCTATTCAGAGTTTACCTCCGCTTTCCTCATATTGTTCTTACCTCAAAACCATGAAATTTCTACGCTGTTTGAGCAGATGATGAATGTGAAGGTTTCAACGAAGTGGGTTTGTTAGACTTTTCTTTCTGATGTAGACTTTAAAAAGGTCTGTGAGATGAGGCGGGCAGGGATCACATTTCTCAGAACTTACTAACCTGAAAATAAGCAGCTGTTATCAAATGTTCTTGAAATGGAATATTGTCATTTTGTGATGGAGTTTTAAGAACAATTTCCATTTTAAACTTTGTCTAGATTGTTCAAGATGTTTTTAAAACCTAAATAAGATTATCTTTTTGGTATTTTAAGAACATATATGTATCAGATTCTTGCATATCTTGATTGATCCTCAATGGGTTATGAGGTTCAAGACAGTAACTCTGTAAGTTCTTTCATTTCAAAAGTTGTTTTGTCCCAAAGAATCTCAGCATGTTTTGCAGATACGTATAGAAATGGATTGTTTTCTATTAGTTCATATATTAAAATACGTTAAGTACTGCAACACAGGTATTTGAGTGAATCTGACCAATTGTTTAAGAGAGCGAAGAAATGCCTCTTGTTAGTTTGTGATGCAAAGAATTCTGTCTCTCTGCTTTTCTCTGTCCTGTTGATTCCTGCCTAAACAACGTGCAGTCACTTTTTATTTTTGTTTTTTATAAGACTGCTCACATTTGAACAAAGGTTGCATAGAGTTACAATCCAAGTGCAAGCATTATCGTTATTAATGACACAAGCAATCGCACCTAGCACTTGGAACAGTAAGGAAAACTGATTTTTAGTTTTAAATTAATTACGTCAAAAGAATGAAATAAAACCACTGATTCCTGTATAACTACTGTATGTAAATTAAATTGAAAATACAAGTAACGTGCTAGCATTTCACTAGCAGTTTCATTTGTGTAAAATCATCTACAGGGTTATGCAGCTGCTACACTGAAATATCTTTTAATTTATTTATTTTTTTATTTTATTTTACTTTACCAGGAGCAATTTCTGATGTATGACTGGTGTTACTGTCATACTACATTGCCTTAATCGTGCATGGTTTGTCATACCATTGCTTTTCTCCATCTCCATTATCATCACAGCTCTGCTATGGGTCTTACTTTGATATTCCTAGCAATATGGTTTACAGTTTTAACACAAGGTACCTTTTTTAATTCTTAAAGCCTTTCCTGGTCTTAAAGCAGTAATAAAAAAATAAACTGTCAAGATTTGTCATAATTTCAGCTGCAATATCATCATGATCTCCTATGGCATGAGGAAATCAGGAATACAGAAAGAGGACACTGGATATTTACAGATACAAATCTTCTTCCAGGAAAAAGAAAAGACAGAAAGATAAAGCCTTCATTATTAAACCGAGACTTAACTTGATTTTTCAGTTATGAGGTTCAGCACTTTTGGTTTTGTTTTTTTTTGTTATTTTTTCTGAAGGCTTTATTGCATATAAATAATAACTACTATCTTAAAGGGCCAGATATTAGCATTCTAAAATGCTGCTTTATTTGGTATGGTAGACAGTGAGAACATGTATCTCTGAAAACTAAAAAAATCGAACAAACGTTTTTGTATTAAGCCACCAGCAGCTTCTGCGGCTGGGATTCTGTCTCTCCCTCAAATACCTGCTATTACGTAGGAAATTGGAGACATAATAAATACCTCATTTACAAATCCCCTTGTAATCTTTGTTACCCAGGCCTACAGCTACTACACATGCGCCACAGTATGTGACCTCAAGTATTTGGCATTCTCCTAAATCATTCACCATGGATGCCAACACTGACAATGCTAAGCCAGTGGCCTCCAAGGGCTCTGTGAGGCTTGGAGCGGGTACAAGTCAGAGGGAGGCCAGTTTCGTCACTACTGGCCAGAAAGTCCCTCTCACTTCATCCAGTAATCAAAGGTACACTGTGACGTGTAACTGCATCACTGACCCTGTTTGGAGCTTTGGAATGGTTTGGTAATAACAACCTCTAACTCCTTCAAACAGAAAAGTCCATTGCCTAAAAGGCAGATGTCCAAGTTCTACAAATTCCAGCAACTTCTAGTTCATGTGGGTTTTATGCTTTAAGTGGCACCTCTTAAGGATCTCACCTACAATATAGAGACAACGGTCATTAAGCACCTTCTGGAGAGAAGCAGCAGCCGTTATTATTCACTGTATTTCTACAAACGTTCCCATATTCAAATGCAAAACTCTTCCATGGTATATCTTTCTCTAAACACTTCTCCAGGAATTTTTTCTACAAATGCTACAAAAAGAGATAATTTTTGCCTATTAATTTTTATTATTGTTCCCTATGTTTTCAATTCTTTACAAGAGATCTGTTGAAGGATTTGAAACAAAAAGATCTTCATCCATTACATAAAGGAGACTAAGTACTGCTTTAATAATCTACTTGATTGTTATTTGGACAGAAAGTCTCAGAATTTAGGACCTTACTGAGAGAAAGAAGTGTAATCTGCACTCACTTTTTAATGTTAGAGTGTGCTTGTTGCTGTGTTTTCTCATTATGTATTTCTCATTAACCATTATTATCCTCTTAACCTCTACTGATCTGTGTTCATGAGTGAAAATCAGCTGAGAAGAGATACGTGTGTTTGTTATCATCCATGTAACTTACTTACATCGTGCATTTTATGTTTATTTGTTACCACGAATATGGAGATGTTTGAGAACATCCATTTCCTTTGATTTTCCTAAAAATGCAAAATACTGTAAAGATGAAAAGTGTGCAGGATAACTGTATTTAAAAAAACAACAAAAAAACCTCTTTAACATATGTAATAATGAAGCTGTTATAATAGATGATCTATTTTATAAATCAGTATTTCAGCATTCATATTTATCAGTTCTTAAAATTCTTCTGCACCTGAAGAACTAAAAAAAAAAAAATTGAAAAAATCCAGAAAGGAGGTAATCTTGAGGGGGGAAAAAATTACGTTATTTTATTTGAATATCTAACTAACATTATTTAAAATTTATAGTGGTTAAACTAAAAACAGTCAAGTTGGTCTGAGTTCGTTGTACAAAACTAAGTAGACAATTAGTTACCAACTGCATATAATTTATGTAACCAGATCACCCTCATTTTTAAGTTTATATCTACTTCATTTATGTTTATTCCAATTCCTTGTTCTGTTAATTAATATATTCTACTCTGCAGGAAGGTGATCAAGCCTCTAACACTTTAATCACATAAGAAGAACTATTACAAACAGCATGCAAGATAAAACTTGTCTGTGTTTCTTTTAAATTTTTTAAGGTATTCCAGTATATTTGCATTTATTTTCTTTACATGTGTTTGTCCCGTTCAAATCTGTCTCCACACAGGTCCGTGTCCACACATATTCTTATCTTTTTTCTTTTTTTCTTTTAAATATATATCACTGAGTATGTGTTTTGGTTAATGTTTTGGAGAGTGTTATAACAATTAAGTAACTTCACTGTTTTCTTCTAGTCAAGGTATGAACTCTTGATTCTTTTAGAATCTGTAGCAAATTCCTTTTCACATCAGTGAAAACAGAGAAAATAGGTGAAATCCTAGTTTGCATTTGCTTTTAGGACGTATATTAAGTTCCATTTTTATGTGCAGTATACGTTCAGTGCTTTCCTGTTTGCCAAATCAAAGATGTGTAATACCAAATTTTGACTCAGCACCTCTTAATGTGACAATTCCAGTACCCACTGTTGCACAGGGTGAAAAAAATCCTGCTTGTATTAAAACTGAGTAACAGACGAGCCCATGATCCATAGCTGTGATGTATAATATACAGCTACTCTGCTGCATAGTCTGTGTAATTGATACTGTATTAGCTAAGCAGAAGAATTTACATCGTAATGCAAATGCATCAAGATGGAAGAACTGATCTGAATTTCAAATGCATATTATGCATTTTTTGCAAATGTTATATATGCTGCAAAAATTTTGGTGTAATGATTTGAAAACCAGAATCGCAAACAGGATGAGTATTTTCAGGAGCTCACTTGTTATGTATATAATTGCAGACACTCGTAAAGGAGGAAATGCTGATTTTTCTGCTTTTGGCGTGGGTTGCAATCAACTTTGAAATTGGTGGGCGTAACAACCATACTTCCATTTCAGCTAATCAAACAGTAAAATATTCACCTGAAATAAGACGCCATGATTTAGACTACTAAACCATACAAGAAGGTGGAGAAGGGGAGGAGGACAGGGGAAGTGGGACAGTCCCTTGAAGAGTAATGAGTATCACGAATTCTGAAATTCCAAGTACTCATTCTGGGTCCTGAGGAGTATAACTTGTTGAATCGGTGGTTCTGAGAGAAGCAAAAGAAAATATTAGAGAGAGTGGCTGAAACACAGAGAAGATATTTGCACAATGGCAAATTCGCATAGGAAAAAAAGCTGAGAAAGAATGTTTGAAAGTTAAGGTTTGGCTGAAAAACAGTTGTGGAACTGTAAGCTTTCTTTTGTTATTTGGTACTGACTGTGCTCAGGAAAGAATGTTTTTTTGGGCATTCGTTGTACATTGCACATGAGAATTGACAAATTCCATCACCCTGACAGGAGTCATTTGTAAGAACCCAGAGATGTGGTAATGTACTTAGGTGAAAAGAAGTCAAAATATATCCATTATGTTCTTATACCACTGCTCGTGGACAAGATGTCATGTACAGTAATGACCTTGATTTAAAAAAAATAAAATACATGTATTAGGATAACTACTAAAGAAAATGGACCCACAGCACAATAATATGGCATCAAGAAAAATGTCCCTTATGTTTGGGGACATACGCTTATATTGTCACTGAAGTATGTGCCCCAAAATAGTACAGTAATCTGAAAAATCAAATTGCAATTAGTTATTTTTCAGTGGCTTATTTGTTCTGTGGATGATAATAAAATCCACAGTAAAATCTGCCTAAACACAAATTTAAGATTTTGTCTTTTCTTGTTTCTCCTCTTCTGCCCCCCTCTTTAAAAATCACTAGGTCGTTTAAAATTAAGTTTATTGACAAGTGAATAACGAATGTAGATATTATTATTTTGTTGATATTAGGTTCATTGAAACAGTCAGAAAAGAACTTGAATCTTGTAAGTCCATTTATTGGGGGGTTTTTTGGGGGGTCGGGGGTTTTTTTCCATGTGATGTAAGAGCTAGTGGAAGACAATACACTGCACCTCCCAAACGACTGAGTCATTTCGTAGCAGTGGATGGCTTTGACTGAAGTATCTTGCAAAGATGACTAATAGATAACTTTGCCCCATTTGTCTATCTGTAAGAGACAATTAATAATACTTGCCAAATTTGAGGGAGGCTGCAAGGCTGAAATACGTTAATGAGCACTGAGTGCTCTGATAGCAGGTGATGAAAGATACTAGTAGTTCAGTGAGTTAAAAATGACCACAGGATGAGAGATGAGATTTTCATTATTTTTATTTATTTCAATTCATCTATTTTGCAATCAAATAAAGGGAAAATTAATTAAATTTTAATATTGCTCTGTTCCATGTTATCTGTGCCACAATAGCACAAGAGGGCCACAAGGATAACAACTTATGCTCATCACCCAAGTGGTTTTAAAACTGGTGTAGTAAAATGTTATGCTACATTTTCCCCTCATATTTTGCATACTGTTCTATGTGTAAAAAGGTATCTTATTGTTTGATGGGTTGGCCAATGTAATGTAAGGTGAATTCAAGTCAGAGATGAATGGACTTCTTTTAAACATTTTTCCACTACCTGTATTGCAAAAAACTGATTAAACCCAACACAAAACTGTGCTAACTGGATTTCTAGACTATCAGAACTTGCAGAAAACCTGCTGATACAAGACTATGATAATATCCTTTAAATTGCTTTTTTTTCATCTAATTAAAAAGTTTGCTCCTAACATAAACTTCAGCTCTAGGAGTAAACATTAGGCAGAATTTATCCGAGCTCAAAGAGTTTGTGACAGGCTCTTTGCAGCCATTTAAGTACTGCATGCCACTTTTCCTACCAGTGGCTTCAGTGGGAGCAGGACTTAAGTGAGAGGGATAAATTTCAGTCAAGCAGGACTGAAACTGCGTTAAAGTCTTAACTGCACATCCGAAAAGGCCTAACAAATGTCTCTTTTTTTTTTTTTTTTTTTTTTTTTTTTTCCCCTTTGCGTAATCGTGCTTTTCCCTCAGTTAACACAGCCTGCTACTATGTTTGCAGCTTCAGGTTCAAACATAGTAGGTTTATGCTCTACGTTTAAATACGCACCTTCTTAAGATGCTTCTTGTTTTATTTAATTTAACTCTAATTAGTACCCCTGTTGAGCATGCTCCGGTGTCTACCAGTTCTGCCTCTGCTCCCGCTCCACACGCTTCAGCACATCAGCCTGCTACTGCTGCTCAAAATACAGCCAGTCTGATGACACCACCAGCAACCACCTCAGTAGCGCAAGAGTCTTTCTCATCCTCCTTCCAAAGGTAATGCTTCATTGCTTTGTCCTTTCGCACATACACCCTGGTATGGCTCTGGAAATGCTGCATACACATTCTTAACTTAAGAATGTAGTATGTAAAAGCTGTAACCTATTTTAGTTGCTTTTATACATTTTGGTGTGGTTTCTTATTTTGAAGTATGTTGTTCATGTTTGCAACGAATTTGCAAAATAAAACTGCCCTAAAATGTAGCTTTAAGTCTGCAGTACAGCTTACATTTTCAGAAAGCAAGTCTAGGGTTAAAACTAGAAATGTTTTTTCACCATGTGTAATAAAACCGAAACAAGTCCTCATAATAGTTACAGTGGTTGAATGAAGGTTCTTTTAATAGTGCTCCTGCAGTATGACATGTAATGGAAAATTATAAAATGTCATTTACTCATGCGATTGAGCTTACGATATCGTAGTAGACATCAGTAAAACATGGTGGACAATGAGCAATATGTCAATAAAACCACACATTTGACGATTGCCTTGCTCTGTAAGGTATTAAGTCAATTAATTTCTATTAGATTTATCTGCTTCCTTTTCTCTAATGAGATTTAGCTATAGACCTAAAGTGAGTTTCAGGGAGGTATGCATTCTTAACACTTGTAGTACAGTTGGAGTTAGCGTGTATATTAAAAGTTGTCAGTCTGTGAAGAAACGCGTGGGATTTATACTGCTGTCAGTTACATTATAGTAATTTTGGAGATAGAGTGAATTCATTTGGTGCATATTATTCTTTCTCTTTGGTTTTTTGCTGCGTATTCCTAAAAGATGTATATTTTAGCATGCTTTAAAAATCCAAGGAAAACCACACTTCCAGTAATGCAAGCTACTTCAAATAATTGAGACCTAAGATGTAGTCTGTCGTATCTTAAATTTGTGTAAATGGAATTGGAAATGTTCTCTTGGCGCTATTTCATGTCTAATATTTGCTAGTTGACTTAAGTTATTTATGTGTACCAATTGCTTAGTTTCTCACTTTAGTCAGTTTTTACCCAACCACAACCTACCGGACTCCAGTGTTTTTTTTCCAGTGCAAGAAAATCAATCATCCAGCCAGCAAAGGAGGTTTGAATAAGGTATTATTCTGTAATTCAGAACTGTGCTGTAATCACTTTCACATGAAATAATGACACGGTTTAAGTAATTTTTATCCCTCAGTTGAAACTGTAACATGAAGAAAATGGATTATCTAATATATGCTTCAAAAATAAATGCCTCTACTAAACCAATCATGACAATGACTTGTGTTTTAAATAGGACAATCTTTTGTCTGGTACTGCTTGCATATGAAAAAGCTTAGCTTGAATTCAGACTCAAACATCTTCAGATCTTGCAGATAAAAACACGTATCGTTGACAAAAGTCCTGTCCTGAAATATTGTCTTTCTTAGTTATTGGTAGACTCTGGTTTTAAGATTTTTACATAATGTGTGCATTTTGTCTTGTGTTCTGTAGGAACGTGCTTGATTGTGCAATTCTGTCAGTCTGCAGGTGTATGCTACAGAAAACCTGTTCCTGGTAACTATCCAGGAGTCTTGCTGTATCTGAACTTCGACAAAGCTTGATTCTGATGTCACTGTTTCTGTCCCTGTTAAATTATTTTGTACATGCTTTCATGTGTCTTCTGCAGAGTGCTTGCAGCCCCCAGCTCTCTTTCACAGCCTAAGCCTTTCCATGGGTCCAAGAACATGTCCTTAGCAGCTTCCACCATTTCATCTGCTATCTCATCTCAGTCTAGGTATATCTGTAAAGCTCTCTTCTTTTTCTTTTAACATATTTTGGTTTTATTCTGTATTACTCTCTCTGATTTAAGGTTTTCACTTTCTTAAGAGATTGGCTTGGCAGAGACTATTGAAAAGCATGATGTGTTTAAAGGAATAGCCTTCTTGCTTATCTTTCATATTAAAACCAAGCTAGGAAACGCGTAAGTTTTAGATTTAGGGTATGTGACCAAAAGATCCTTTTGGAACAAAGGTATTTCAGTCAGTTGGTTTGTGCTGGTTTTGCCATCTTAAAATGAAAATATTTATCTAGTGACACTGGGTGAGAATGACAGACTTTTTTTTTTTTTCCTTGGTGAAAACACAGGATCACAGGAATCTCAGACCTTCTTTTATTATGCTCTTAATCATGACTAATGAAAGACCACTGATAAGGAAAGGTAGCATCTACCACTAGAAAGAGAGAATGCTGCTGTACTGCCTCACTGCTAAGCATTTTCATTGCTTTCATTAACACTTTGTCAAAACTAACAGAGGAGAAAGCAGTAGATTTTAAGATTCATCATCTGAACACAATCTTCAGAAATAATGAAAAACTTAATCGGCAATACATTTGGGATTACAATTATCCATGTCTCTCTTATCTTGATATAAAAAGGTAGTTAGAAATCACCCAAAGGTGATGTTTGAAATGAACAAAACACACGAGCTTGAAGGCTACACATCAAGAAGTATAATGATCGTTCTCAAAAGTATCACAGAGAACAGCAGTCAAGTGCTATGCACAGATACATACTTGAAAGCACTTTGGTTGGCTTCACATCACTGAAACCAATGCAAAAATGAAACAGCTACAGAACAGAAGATCAGAAGAGTTCTGAATTTGAAGATGTAAGCATGGCTGTTTATAGCCATGGGAATTACACAGGGGATGAGATTCCCATATGGAGCTGATAAAACAAGAAATAAAATTAGCTACTGATGTAATTCTATTTATTTGAGTGGAAGTACACTAGTTTCAATTAAATTATGAAGTTGGTGAATGTCACCAGAATGTTACCAAGAACCAGAAGGTAAGAACAGATGCGAGGGTATTTACTGCCATTTTATGTATGAACTTTCAAAATTCCAAAGTGATGAGTTATTTAGGACATTCATTATTTGTGGGTATCCATCATAAAATACCTTAAGAGTACCTAATGTTCACATTGTGAGAATCACAGAATTGTTTAGGTTGGAAAAGACGTTTAAGATCATTGAGTCCAACCATTAACCTAGCACTGCCAAGTCCACCACTAAACCATGTCCCTTGGCACCACGTCCACACATCTTTTAAACACCTTCAGGGATGACAAACTCAACTGCTTCCCTGGGCAGCCTGTTCCAATGCTTGACAACCCTTTTGGTGAAGAATCTTTTCCTAATATCCAATCTAAACCTTCTCTGGCACAAATTAAGGCCATTTCCTCTTGTCCTATTACTTGTTCTTGGGGGAGTACTGGGTGCATTTCAGAAGTAATTCTTATACTGCTTTTTCATTTGATCCTGTGGTATGATTAGGCTCTAAATGTCACCAGTACTATTTCATCCACTGTTTTACTAACAAATCTCTTTTAGTCGGTTGGAATGATCACATATCTCTGTGAGAAGACGGTCCTACGCAGTTGTTGTAGGAGACAGTTAAAAGCCTCTTATAACCAGGGAAATTCCCTTGCTTCCTAAGCATCAATAACTCTGCATATTTGATCTTGATTAAATGCTGGCATGTAAAACCTTTTCATTTCTTCTGAGCTACAGAAAAGACTCGGTTTCAGTCTTTCTCCCAGTTGAGGACTGAAATGTATCCATCAGTCAGAACATGAAATTAAATTGAAGCCTTGGTGACTACTCTGGCCAGCCAGAGGTCATCTATTCATGTTTCATCAGTCTATATCTTAGGACCCATATAAATCTTGCTATGAGAAGTATATTTTTACATATCTGCATAATAGATTTCCTAATAGCTAATAATAGGTCTCTGAAGTCTGCCTGTAGTGTTAGTACGGCATGTAATACTTTTTATTTCTGCATTATATGCATATTTTATTGAGATTAGCATTGATGTCACAAAAGGCCTTAGTTTTTCCCCTTCAAGAAAAACAATCAGATAATGAAAGAATTTAATTTCATGAACAATTTTGGAGGAATGCAGAAAGATAAAATCACAGATGCATTGCATATATCACTTTTAGGACTCCATTGGTAAAATCTTTATCAGATATATTTTATTGCCCATCCAACATTAGAAAGGCATTTTTGCACTTGAGTGAAAAAAAATTCTACTCATTGACGATTTCTTAGTATCTTGAATAGGAGGATATAAGGGGAGGGCTAAAGAACACATCACGCTTTTAAAATGTAAAACCTACAACTTTTCCAGTTTTAAGAAATGGCTATGTTTCAGAAATAAAATTTCCTTTGGATTTTGTTTTTATTATTCTGTGAAGCTGTCTGACTAGGTGAAGGCAGACAAAGATTTGAACAATGAGAATGCTGCTAGTCGGGGGGCCATTCTAAAATTGGACTGTTGAATTCTAAGATCATACTCGGAGCCATCTGAAAACTTCAGAAACCCTTATGAACATGTGAATTGTAGCATCGTGAACTTTGAAATCAGAGTTATAAAAATGGTAGATCTTTAGAAACCTTTCAGAGACAGACAGTTTATCATCATAGAAAATCCTTAAAATAAGGCTGCCCAAGTAGGCAGAAGGCATGTTTTCACAAAACAGTTAATGCATGCATATTTTTTTAACTGAAGGCTATTCATTTAAGAAGCTCATAATTCATTTGTATTAATCACAGAACTATGGATAGACCCCCTGAATCCCAAAATAGGCACTCTTCATATTGAATTATCATAGCTACGTTGTTTAGGAATAGAGTATAACTTAGGACAGACTGACAACTGCTGGCATAGCTTTTGGTATAAGAATTAGATGCAGGTATCTTTTGTTATCTTTTGGGATAAATCTACTCTTCCATAAAAGAGCTATGTTTTCATTGCTGTCTTGGAAATGACAGTTAAGCAACAATTATGTATAATTTACATATAAACAGCTAATAAATTAGTATAAAGATAGCCATTATTTGCTGACACTACTTGCATGGCTATCTTGGAGCTAATATAATAGTATTTCTTGATCGAGCCTTTATCCGTTACACTTTAATTTCACATTCCTTTAACAGGGAGAAGGGAAGCAGTGTGAGGCCTCGAAACTCTAAATTAATTTGTAATTATGCATCAATATGGACTAACTGGTGTGAATCACAACTTTAATGAGTAATGAGGATAAAAAGATCACCTTGAGATATTAAAATGTACTTCCAATTCAAATGTCTTTCATCTCCTGCATTAGCTTGACATGGACCATTTTACCCTTTCCTGCCCCTTTGAAAGGAAGCGGGTTGTCTGGGGAGGCGTCTCCATTGTTGAAGGTTTTCAAGACACCACTGGATAAAACACTGAGCAACCTGGTCTAACCTCAGAGCTGGCATTGCTTTGAGCAGGAGGTTAGATGAGAGACCTCCTGAGGTCTCTTCCAGCCTGAAAATCTATGAAAAACAACTGTCCATTTCAGAAAGCAATGCTTTAATCAGACTACTAAAACCTATTGCTCATACCTGGCCATTATTAGGACAAAGATATAAGATCTACAGCATATCACTTTATACAGTACTGCCCTAAAATCTTACTTGCCAATGGATGACGCAGGTATCATGCTGACATATGCTTCAAGCTATCAGCAGGCAAATATTACTCTCTTAGCTAATATCTCTCTTGGAAGTTCAGTAATTCAGCAAGCCTTGGGACATAAAGGCAAATCAGAAACTTGCAGGACATGCAAAAAATTGATTCTCTGATAATTAGGTACAAGAAACAAACTCTGTTTGTGTTTGGAGGGCTGTGATGCTGTTGAAATAGGTTCTTTATCTTTGTGGACTACTTCTGTGTTTGTTTTAAAAACTGTCATGTATTATAGCTAGTGTATTCAAACATAAGGGATTAAAACTGGCTTCTACAATAATTTATAATTCAAATTTTTGAGCATCATAGTTTTCATTTAGAAAGCGAGCAATGCATTAGTATGCCAAAATACAGATTTAAAAATCCAGTTGCAGCTTGACATATACTATTGGAGCATTGCAGCATTTCATATAATTTTAGTTCAAAATAAAATATGGATGACCTTAGTTACAACAGTATCCCCATCCTGTAAAACATGCTCGAGTAGAATAAGGCCGAGATTTTACCACCATTGTTCCAGTGTTTGTTGGGGTGGTTTTTTTTCCTTCTAGATACCTTAAAAAGGTCCACCAAGAAAATGCAGGAGGATTTCTTGATCAATGTCCTTAACTATTTAAATCTGATTTTCAACTTTGGTAGATCCAGTTCTATAGCAATTTTGCCTTCGTGAGCAAGGCCATATGCATAACACCTAACACAAGTAAAATCTTTATAACGTTGCTAAAGAGGAATGTTTGAAATCACTAATCCTTAACTGATTGTGTTACTCTTACGTTTAAATCTGCAATGTTATCTTACTTTTTCACTTACAATCTTACTTGCAAAGAAGAAAGCATAGCAGGAGTGTTTTAAATAAGCTACGAAGCTCTTTATGCAATTGGCTATTCCATCTCAAGCGTAAAAGCAGGGCAACCAGTGAGACAGCACTCTGGGAATACAAAAAGAGGAGAAACGATGCAAAGAGTTGTGGTTATGGTTCTGAAAGGAAGGTACGGCTTCTGTGATCCTAGGATTTTAATCCAAGCAGTGTGTCTGTGGTAAAGGGAAGGAAAACTCTCCTCCAGAAGCTAGGAAAATAACTGGCATATGATAGGCTTCTGGTAATTCTGGCAAATGTGGGCTGTGCTCCTGTGGGATGCCATGTAACCCTGCACTGCTCTGCATTTAGGTGGGAGCTGTGTTCATTCTGAATCCTCTTGTTTCTCAGCTCATACACTGTCCACGCTTTTAAATACTTTCTGTTCTTATGTAAATGAATCATTTATGTTCTGAAATGATGCCGTTTGCCCAAGAAAAAAAAAGGGAAAAGTTGAACTTGATGGCTTGATGTTGTTTCTTCAACTACTTCTAGCCTGTCTTTTCTGTGAGGTTGTCCTAGTTGCCTCACAAGCTAGGGAACTTAGCTGATCTTTGGACTTTGGTTCATTTGAGGTTTGTTTTTAAGATTTGATGTGATGTAAGCTTATGATACTGACAAAAAGAAACTCATTTTTTCTGTGCTAATACAAATAAATGGTGAATGTCAAAGCCAACAGTCCAGTGGCTGAATTAGAATTCCACAACTAAAGAATGAGCAAAACTGGATTAAAGTGATTTATGACGCAATATACTCAGCTCATTTATTTATGTTATCATTATTCAGGTTTCACTATGATTCCTAGCTTAAATACAATAAGCAAAATGTAATGTAATACTGATCTTATGTGATTATAAATATGTACATGTCGTTTACTTTAGCACTTAAGAGCACCTTTTATTCATAAGGAAATTCACTGTAGGAAAAGATATCCCAATTTTCTTGGTAATTTTTTTTCAAATACAACTTTTGTCTCATTTTAGTTTCAACCGGCATTCTTCCACCTCCATCAGCTACCAGTCAAAGAAGAGGTATAAAAATGTTTTGTGCAGCTACTCTACCTTAAAAGCACTTAACAAATCCGTTTATTGCTGCTAGTAGGCATCTAGTGAAGTATTAACATAAAAATGATCTGCTTAGAAATATTTACTCTTTCTTTTTCTGACAACTAATAGTTATCAGAGCCGGTATTTAATTCGCTGCCTGTCACATGCCATTGGCTGCTACAGATAAATTCAGTTAGGGTGCTTTCACTGCTTTTCAAGATGCCGTTGCTTCCTGTTCCATTAAAACATCTTTGATCCTTAGTACATCTTTTTCTTTCTTTCTTTCTTTCTTTCTTTCTTTCTTTCTTTCTTTTAATCACATGCTACTTCCTTTTCTTCAGCAGAAATTCTGATAAATCTTTTAACTTCACTAAAACACTGAATGATGCAGCATAACACTTTATTTCTCTTTGACAAGCCTTTTTATCTTCCTTACTGTATTCAATATGCATCACACACTCGTAAAAGAGTTCAGTAGTTGACTTCTTTAAATTTTTGCCATGATTTTGGTACTATGAATATGATTTTTGTGTATGTGTTGTTTTGGGGGTTTTCAACACAATTTCCTGAACATACAAAGAAATCTAGTGGCATAGTTTTATCATGCTAGTAACCTTGGGAAACACTTGAATTTTGAATAACCATTTTTCTTCATGACAGCCTAAGTATCACTAATCTGCCTCAGAACTTCTTTATATATTTTGTGCGTTGAGAGTGCTTCAAATGAATCTTTCTACCAATGGACCTGCACATCTGGGAGTAGCCTTTCCTGAGTGTATGTCATTTTCAGATTAAGGCTGTATGACACATGGTTTAAAAACTTTTAATCCACATTGTAAATATTGATCACTGATCCTGTAAAGGTAAGTATGTTTTACTGGTTTTCTGTCTGTTTACCTCAAATAGTAGATTTAGAAAAAAGGAAAAGTGTTTTGACAGTGTGTATTTAGTTAAAGGCATTTTGAAAGCTGTATGTGAAGCCAGTGTTCCTGAAGTGTACCTCTTCCCGTCTCTGCTACGGTAGGAGCAATGGTTCTCTGTCCAGTGACCCTGAGTACAGTGTGTTCTTATGCACTACAGATGAGGAGGCATCAATAGGAAATAGATGATAAGAAAGTAAAAGTCTTACTGTGCTTAGAACAGCTTTGGCGGTTACAAAATCACAGCACAGCACATCACACACAGCACAGTTCACAACCGCATTTACAGTGAATACAAACCAACTAAAATAGGTTATCTTGGAGAGTCCTGTTCAGTCATGGTACAGTGGAGCCCTAAACCCTAGATTAGGTACAGAAATAATGAGCTATGTCATTGTAGCAATAGCTATGTTTCTAGGTTAAACCAAATAGACAAAATAAATTAGCCTGCGGCAGCAACGCTATGCAAACTAGATCTATAATATAAGCAATGTCAGGGTAGCAAAATGCTCTGTTGTAAGGATAGCTTTATTTTGTTCAAATTAAAAATCAGAAGTTTAAATTTTTTAGAGTGTTATTTACCTGTACTGGAAGGAATGTGCTGGGTTTGCCATATGTAAAAATTATAACACGTTCTGTCCTGGTGGCATCTATTTCCACTGTTAAAGAAAGTACAACTCAAGATGGACTGATGGTCTGGCAAAGCTGGATGCTTTTTTTCTTATGCGGACAAATGTTTTCCTATAGACAAAAGCCACTATGGAAATAACTCCTAAATTGTCAGCACAAATGGATAGGGATCTGGTTCATACAGATAGTGAAACTGAAAAAGAAAGTAAAACTCTGTTCAGGGTGAGTAAGAATGATGTTCAATAGTAAATGGTTATTATTACTGCACGCATCTCTCTATCTGTTGCTTCCCTTCCTTATACTTCTTTATTCTCTGTTGCTTTGTTTGTAGTGCTCTTTTAGTGGTCTCTGAAGCAAAGTCACTACAAATAGAATCATCCTAAGTAATAGGCAAATTGAAGAGGCATATTATTTCAAAATGTTACTATAATCAAACTGAGAATCACCATCCAAGCCATAAAATAGAGAAAAATTATTTCTTATTGATGTTTGGAAACCTGAGCAAATGTTTTTAATCTAGGAATGCAGAAATCTCATCGTAATATTGCATATCAGATGCTTTTGGGTTAGTTGCATCTGAACATTAGAAAAATTATTGTAAATTGTGGTTTCAGTCTAAATAGGGAAAAAGAGTTAGTTTCAGAAATGCTTTTTAAAGGTCGCTACAATCTTTGAAAAGAGTACAATGCTTATAAACAGTAGTTAGTATTTATAGTAGTAGTAATTATGCTGAGCCAGTATCTTTTTGAGTCAACGAGATATCCCTCATTAATTTATCTTAGACAAGAACAGGCCTATTTGTTTGTAGAAGGACAGCAAACTCAAACTTTCTATTCACGTTCCTGAAGTCTGATCCCTTCTTAAACTGAGAGTTCCTTTAATAAATTGGTCATACTCCTTCAGTAAGCTATTTTCTGTGACAAGAGCAACTTGGCATTATTTAAAAATCCTAATTCAGCTAATTTTTCTTTCTAAAGAATTGTCCAAGCCTTTCTTAGCAATGATAAAGACTAACGAATCTCACAATATTCTCTCTGTAGCTCTCAAGGACAGTTCCCCTTGGAGTGCTTTGGAAGCTGCCAGATCTGTTATTTCATAATGAGTAACTTTTGCTGTTTATAAAGTTTCACATACCTTCATTTTGCTTTTAGAAACACAAACCAGCCATATACACCAATGCCAGTTTCTGGAAGCTATGGTGAAAGTCCTGCTGCTTCTGCTGCTTCAAAACCAAGAGTTGTTACTACTGCCAGCATAAAGCCCTCTGTCTACCAGCCAGGTAAGATGACTTCAAAGTACTGAAAGTATTCAGAACACAAAGGCACATGCATTTCTCTTAGGAAAAGAAAATGCAAAGAATGCACACTTTGCAATAGGACACACACATAATAGGAAAGATGTATATACATGGAACCAATGCTGCAAGTTACTAGTTTTGTTTCAGATTATCTGAAGATCGAAGATTATGTTGTGTTTGTATTCTGCTTCGGAGTGAAAATGTGGAACAAATGGAGGAAAAATAATAAAACCAAGGGAGAAGTCTGTAATAAAAAATATGTAGCCTGATTTTTCAAAAGAAATACATTTGGAAAATAACCCAGTGCGCCCAATTAGGAGCCCAATGACACTTCAGAATTGATAAAATAGCTTAAGAATGCACAACTCGGGAAGGAGGTAAAGTAAGTGAAGGTGCTTGATTAGGATATATTTGCAAAATAGGTAAGGCCATATATTGAACTCCTCAAACTTGGGTTTATATTTGAAATAAAGAATAACCTATTGAAGTACTTCATAATGCTATGCTTCCATTTCCCACAGATCCAATTACTGAAGGAATATATTTGATTATTCATTCATGTGGAAAATACGCTCCTTGATGTTATTTAAATTCCCTTTGTATTAATGTGTTACAAATGGAGTGAACTTCTAAAACCATTGATGACCAAAATGTGAACCTTCAAAATGAACAAATTAAATGAGGCAGCAATATAAGTCAAATGCAGTTCTGTTTCAAATTAAGCTTGTTCTGATCTTAGCAAGAGAATTAAAAAGTTGATTTATATCTTGACAGTCAAGTAAATATGAAAAGGCCAAGAATTCTAACAATCTTAAACTCTGTCTTTTGTAATGCTCTATCTCTGGATCTACTGAAATAAAACCAATGCAGAAATTTTACTTAGACATAAAGCAGACAAACAGATCAATTGATTGATCTTTATATTTGAGCTATAAAGGTGGGAAAAGCCAGTTCAGAGCTATCATGAGCTATCTAAGGGTCTCAAAGTAAATACAGGTTTCAGCTTCTCCTCATTTGCTTTTGGTTAAGCGTGTCAGTATATACCATGTTCTCACTGAAGGGAAATGTTGTTATTTTTGTCTTGCAAAAGAAGGAAAGATGAAGACAGAGGATTTATTTCCATAATGCAAAACAGAGCAAACCGTGGCAAGTCAAAATATCTCCTAAATACACTGATTGATACTAAGCTCCGTGCTCATTTGGAGGAAGTATAAACTCCAGTTCTCAATATACAAACCTGCCACAGAAATAAATCTGTAGCTATATCCAATTAGTAGCTGTATCTGTTAAAGAAAAAGCTGGCTGTTGAATTAGGCTCGGAATAAGAGGCAATGCTTGTTTTCTCCTGTGATGGGCATCTTCTTTGTAATTCCTTATATTGCTGGGTTTGAGCCCCATTGCCTCCCAATAAAGGCTTAAAATACACAGTATGGAAACTATGTTCTGTGTCACTATGTATAAAACAAACTTACTTCAGCTGCATATATTGTCTGCCTGCGTGTGGAAAATTCTTATTTTGCAGGCATTGCAAGGATATAATGTACTCTAGAGAACAGGAGAAAATTCAGAATAATATCTAATCAGATAAATGACACAGACAAAATTCAAACAGCATTAAAGTTGGCAGAGAAATATTGTTTGAATTGTTCAGGAGTTTGAAATATCCCATAAAGGATTCTAAAATACCTGCATAATTGAACCCCAAAGTGACTCAGGTACAAAAGAGATTACAGACAGAGATTTTATTGATGATATTTGGGATTTGTTTTGGTACCTTTTTAAAGTTTTATGTATTTGATGTAGTAGCACTTCATACTGGTTTGGGAACATGAAGTGGCCCTGGAGTCAGTTACAGTTGCAGTCCTGAGCAAATGGGAAATTGTCACTTCGGAAGAAATAGAGAAAGATCAATAGTACTTTGAAACAAGCCATCAAGACAGTTAGAAAACTTCCTCACCCAATTTTGTCAATGCATATAAATTCCATCCTGCAGTGTAAAATGCAACCTCAATCCAAGAAGACCAGCTATTCTCAGATGATGACATATGAGATCACAAAATCCAAATTTTTCTTCCAATCTACGTGCAACCTCAGGCTTTTGCAACAACTGCACTCTCACTTTAGTAAATACTTTCTTAAACTTCTATTTTTGTAAATCCACTGTGTGAAAAGGCTGAAACAGTGGAGATCACTATAAGGATTTACAATGTAGAATTTAGAAGAGGAGTGTCTTTATGTGTTAATGGGAATGAGATGACTTGCTTCTCCTAAAAATGGCAGGTCTTTTAATCTGGAAGTTGCTGGCCCACAACAGCCTTATATATGCAATATCCACAAAGCCGAATCAGTCACTGAGATGGCTTTCAAGACTATTTTAATCTGTTTTAGATTAAAAAAAATAATGGGGCCAAATCTTTTTTACACTGAAACCAATCTCAAAATGAAACTGCATTGTTGAGTATCTGGCTTGGATGGGAATAATCAGTAAGTCTACACTTTAAAGCGAAGAAAGAGTACTACTTTGACTAACTTAACTCTCATGGGAATTTTCTGCTGCTAAAAATCTTTGTTTTCTTTCTATAGGGAAAGCTGTGAACTCTGAAATATTTTCCCTTCTTCGTCCCATTAATTTCATAATCCGTTTTTTAAAAGGAGCATAGACTTCTTTTCCGAGCAAGGTCCACTAGATGGCAGAAAATACTTGTGTATTCCTTTCTTGTAGGCTTTTTAGACTAGAATAGTGCTTTCATATATTCCAAGCAACTCAAACACCAGTTTTATACTATGAAGTAACATGATACCTAAAAGTAAAAAAGCAGATCTTTCCTTTATATCCGTAAGTCCAAATAGGACTACTCGTGTATTTAAAAGTGCTCAAGTGTAAAGGCCTGATCCGCTCTTTTAGAAATTGGTAAAGATTCCCACAGATCTCAATGAACTTTTTCCTGAATCCTAAGCACCTTCAATACTAAAACAGCAGGTTACGTGCCATCTCTCATTTTAAATTCTTCTGAATAAGAACAGTGTCTTCTTGTAAAGGACTTGTTGCATTATCTGCTTTGTCACAGAATCACCGAATGATAGGGGTTGGAAGGGACCTCTGGAGATCATCTAGTCCAACCCCCCTGCCAGAGCAGGGTCACCTAGAGCAGGTTGCACAGGAACGCGTCCAGGCGGGTTTTGAATGTCTCCAGAGAAGGAGACTCCACCATCTCTCTGGGCAGCCTGTTCCAGTGCTCTGCCACCCTCAAAGTAAAGAAGTTCCTCCTCATGTTTAGATGGAACTTCCTATGTTCAAGTTTGTGCCCATTACCTCTTGTCCTGTCACTGGGCACCACTGAAAAGAGCCTGGCCCCATCCTCCTGACACCCACCCTTTAAGTATTTACAAGCATTGATAAGATCCCCCCTCAGGCTTCTTTTTTCCAGACTAAAAAGACCCAAATCCCTCAGCCTTTCTTCGTAAGAGAGATGTTCTAGTCCCCTAATCATCTTTGTAGCCCTCCGCTGGACTCTCTACAGTAGTTCCTTGTCCTTCTTGAACTGGGCAGCCCAGAACCGGACACAGTACTCCATATACGGCCTCACCAGGGCAGAGTAGAGGGGGAGGATAATCTGTCTGTCATCTACTGTATACTGGAACAGTATATAGGAAGGACGCGGCCACTAAGTGTAGAACAAGCCAAATCAGTTGTGATTATCAATTACATTTGTTACTGGAAAAATATTACAAAGAATAACAATTTTGTGTTCTACTAACAAAGGAAAAGAAAAAAGGGAAATTGTTTTCACAGTGTGAGTTAGTATGTAAGACTGAAGCATTTGAGACTATATGAATCTTTACTTTACTAAATGAATATTTGGTAACAAGCCTTTTTTTCTGGAGGGGAAATATCCATTGACCATAAATGAAGAGCTGATGGGGAGAATTCCAAATTTCCCAGAAGCAAGGAAATGGTTTGTTCCTATGGCTGTTGAGAGACCTCTTCTCCTGCCACTCTCTCAGGATAACAATAGTCCCATTCTTTCTCCTACTCTAAGAGAGTCTGAGGGCTGAGAGAAACAAGGTGATAGAGGGTTAGTTACCGAGTTATTTATTAATTTTTGAACAGTTAAGGGTCAGCTCTTACAATACTGTTATTTTGAGAATCTATTCTCTGATATACTGAATCTTAGTACTTTTTACCAGCAAACAGCACCTTTTATCTGCTGCATGTATGTTGGAAGACTTTGAAATATGTAAACATGCAAGGTGAATTTGTAGGACAGTAGCTGCTAAGACAAGAGAGTTGTTCATATAAGCTTAGTGATATAGCTATGAGATAACAAGATAATAATTCCCTCTTAATAACAATAGATAAAATCTCAGTGAAACCTTTCTAATCCATTGCAATGACACTACTTTAAATTAATAGTCATTCCAGCCTGTTCACAGGGGGAAAATATGTTGTAATAAATCCAGCCTGTAAAATTAAATGATAATGGCTGAAAAGAGAACTCAGAGTGGTTGCGAACACCCAACATTTGTCATTTTGCAATAATTCCCCTGGTATCTTCTTTCAGCAACTGGAAAAAAATGTATTTTGCTGCTTTATTTTACCATGGCAAGTAGAAAAGGATAGGTAAGAGTAAAAAGAAATAGAAGGTAGAGAGAATGAAAGACAGAGACCCTTCCCTAGTGTCTGTCCTTCAGAGGAGTCTAGATTAATCTGAACCCAGATAAATCATATGCTGTCTATGTGGGTTGGAATAAACAAACTGAAAAAATTAACACTGACATTGTGAGATTAAGCAAGAAAAAGTGAAAAACTAAGAGGTTGTAAGCTGAATTTACTAAAGACAATCATAGAAAAAGACATCCTACAAGTAGTACCTGGACTGCATTTGTTCTTCACTTCTGGAATTATGGGTTTGAACACCTGACCATTTTGTTAGGCCCTCTGTGGGATACACTGCTGTACTTCGCATGAACAAGAATTGGCTCTTGGGGGAGGGAGAATCCTTTCACAAAACTAAGTGAGCTAGAAGTCACCTTATTTAATTAGAGAGCCTCATAGGTGAGAGCCTTTTGAACTCGCCAATTAGAGATGAAATATTGCCTTCTAATTTTGCCTAGGTTAATACCGTAATACATAAATAGCAACAGCCTCAGGGTTTAAAGGGATTGCATATAAACTCTGTTCTGAAATCTTTAAACACTGTTTACCATTCCCAAGTAAA
>VYZM01011647.1:0-15802 GCA_013398915.1 Dromas ardeola | reverse complement strand
AAAAAAAAAAAAAAAAAAAAGAAAAAGAAGCCTCAGGCTAAGGTGTGATACAGTTTTATGAAGCAGAAACTTTGTTGATGCTGTAGCATGAGAAAGTTTTATCAAGAAGATGCATTAGATTCAACTCTGAACTCAGTAAAAAGAAGCAAATCAGAGATCACTAGAGTGATCACAGTGGATTGATATATATGCAATTTAAGCACCTGCAATTGCCAATAATCAGTGCATGCTATTCTATGTGGCAGCGTGTGGGCTAAGGGAGGAGTGTTAAGCAGAACATAATCTTCTTACCACTTAATTATCCAGAAAGATACAGAACCCTCTTCTTGGTTGAAATACCTTTCTGCCTGCAGGCCCCTTAATACTGTAAATGTTGTATTTGGTCACTGGAACCTACTACACAGAGTGTTTGCCTAGACTGCAGAAGAATTGACTTCTCTTCCCAAATCTGTGCTCTCTCTTTTGGGCCAAACACTTCAACTCTCCAAGCTTCTGTTCCTCCTCACACAAACCAACAATCATTCACTTTGTTTTCCTTGCAAAGGAAAACCTGCTTTTAGTGCTCCTGTACTTGGCAAAGCGAGGCAGTTTCTTGGGCAGTGACTTCAGTCCTACACAATGCAAGATCTCACGTTTTGAAAAGAGCAGGGCAATGGGAAAACTTGTCGGTATGTGCAGGCTCTAGCTTCTGCTTATTTTTATGTGATAAAGCTCCACCCAAGATTAGAGCCTGGTGCATACAAACACAGAGGCAGTCCGCACTCAAGATTTTTATGTGATAGTCAAAGGGTGGAAGAAAGGAAGTATAATATTTCTACTTTATACATGGGAACTGAGGCACAGAGATACTACACTCTGCTGGAAGTTATACAGGAAGTCTGTGGCAGAGCCAAGAACTGAACTGAGATCACTCATAACCACAAGCCTGGCCTTCTTCTAAGTGCTGTTGGCTTTGTCTTGCTGGTCATGTGAGCTGAACTGGCTCCCTCAATATTGCTTCCAGTGCTCTCTATCTCTGCATTCCCTGTGTGAGCCTATTTTTCTTCAGAAACCTATGAGTAAAACCTACAAATGATAGATAACAGTGACATTTGTGGAAAATGCTGCATTTTAATGAATGTAATGAGATAAAAATTTAAGCATAACTTATTGAAATTATGACAATTCCATCTAAACCTTTATTACGTGAATCTGGCCTTTCTATTTTTGACCTTAAGTAGATTATGTGGCAGTCTTTGAAATTATCACAGAATTGTCATATCCATTCCTACTAGAAAATGAAGAGATGCCCTTGAAAATGGTCTCCATAGAATCTGTAAAAGTCAGTAGGCAATGACTTCTGTAAGGCATGTGGATTAAAAGTCAGTGATTGTGCTGATATCCTTGGCTTCAGTCCAGAATTAATAAGCAATAATGGGACAGACCATAATTAAGTGTCAACTGAAGCTTTTATTTTTTGTGTGTCATGTAGTACCCTTTAGTAAGTGTTGCTGTATTGCCATCAGAAGAATAGACTTTAAAATACTTCTTGGTTTCTTTTGGGATACTTAAAACAGCACCAGCACCAGTTCATTCCTACACCCCTGCCAATGCTGAGCCTGCAAGTCGCCCTCCCTGGGTAACAGATGACTCCTTTTCCCAGAAATTTGCACCTGGAAAAACCACCACCACTGTCACAAAGAACATCCTACCAAGAGGTGCTCCAGTACCATCTCCTGCCTCAACTTCTGCTTACCCATCTCCAGTTTCAAGTTCTTCCCAGGCTCCTGCAATAGCCCGGGGAACAGTTCAGAGGGCTGAGCGTTTTCCAGCTAGCAGCCGAACTCCTCTTTGTGGGCACTGTAACAGCATAATTCGGTAAGGTCATGAGGTTTTGAAGCGGGATGAAAAAGAAAAAAGATATCAGAGAGACTGGTTGTTGTACATTAATATACAGTACCAGAGCCTAAGACTCAGTTAAATTACCCAGCAGGGATGTCTGTTGTCTGCTTCATTAATTTAACATTTCCAGAGCTCATCGTGCTATTGTGTAGTTCACTTTTTATCACTGCAAAGTTATAGATGCCAATTGTTTGTTTCTTGGATGCTGTGGCAAATCCCTCTTTGTTTTTTAAACAAGTCACTGGTCCTAAGGTACCCCTTGAAGGAGGTATGTACAACGTCATTGGAAGAGCTGGGGGGGTGGGAAGAGGATTACGGAGAGAAAAGGAACGAGACATCATTTTGGAACAGCAGCCAAATGTAATTGTTGCTTTTGCGTCTGGAGAAAGATAATGCCTACACTCTATTACCAGTGATTCATAGCATGCCTCTACCTTCTCCTCTCCCAATTCATTGTGCTGGACCGGTGCCCATTGTTACCCTGTGGACTGCTAACCAACTTTAAGTAATCCATGTTTAATGACAGTCTCCCCCACTAAAAGGAGATAGTTTGGTGATGTGGAACTGCTGATTATTGCCCTTCGTATACTCTGAAACTGAAAGACTCCAGTAATAATCACTATATCTAATTACAATCAAGAGTAAATCACCAAAACTAATTTAATGTGTCTTCCATATAATGAAACAGCAAGTTGTCATCTGATAGTCTGACATTTCTAGAACATGCCGCATGTAGTGCTCTCTCAAATTAAAAGAAGGCAGGAGGCTTTAGGAGCTATTGTGAGGTGTGGATGTGTAGGTTTGGAAATTTGCCTGCTTTTTCATGCTTTCAAATAGTAGCATTATCTTCTGTGTTACAAGCCTTAGCTTTTTCCTGTTGTCTTTGCAGCCGTTTACAAAGATCACTTATAGCTATGCAAATATGAAAACAACTGATGATTTTTCCAACAGTTGTCTGTAAATCCAATGTATATGACTAAACAGTAATGAAATATTTTAACCAATTAACAAAGTGTTTGAATAATGATCTTGAAAAAGACCATTTCTTTTCAGGCTTCTGGATCTTAGTTCAATATGCACCTTCATGGTTCAAGTAGAATGCTTATTATACATGTATGTGGTGTCTAGCAAAGTGGGTTTGTGATCAGGGTCATTCAGTCTTTTTGCAATACAAATAAAATAATTATGATTGTTTACAGGGGTCCTTTCCTGGTAGCCATGGGTCGCTCTTGGCACCCAGAAGAATTCAATTGTGCTTACTGCAAGACATCCTTGGCTGATATGTGCTTTGTGGAAGAGCAGAATAGTGTGTACTGTGAGCGCTGTTATGAACAGTTCTTTGCACCAACCTGTGCCAGATGCCACACTAAGATCATGGGGGTAAGACAACAAGCTTAACCCTTTCTCCAACTGCGTGGTTCACTGAAACAGTGAAATAGTTCAGACTGTACGCAATGAATGTAGATATTTAATTATTTCCCCCATTTAAATAATAATTTCCCAGCCTGATGATTACTTCCAAATGAGAAACACTTTATTTTATAATAATTTTTGTCTGTCCTAAATCTTGGATATTTCTGTACCTTATTTAACTCATAGACAGAATATGTAATACAATTACCATCTCACTGAGTGTGAAATAAGTAACACTTTCTGGATAGTTCTTCACTATCTCATACACACTATGTTACTTTTTATCTACCGTGTCCTTGTATTTATAGTAAGAGACTTGAACTGGGTTGTTTTTTTCTTATACAGGACTTAGTCTAAATTTCAATGGAGAAGTCAGTGATCTTGGGGAGAGCCCATTGCTCTTGCTGCACCTCACTGGTAGCTGGGAACACAGCTGCCAAGAGGAATTTTGCTGGCTTCTTATAGTTAAGACAATATAGAATAAATACAAAGATCTGAATTACAGGAGGGCAAAAATAGATGCCACTTTTGTCTTAAGATACTCATGCTTAGGTACAAGTAAATTTGTTCTACGTATACCTTAGATGGTGATGAGGTTGGAATACCATAAGATAATTTTAGCAGTGTATTTATGCATGTAGTTATAGTGAATATATGACATGATTCTCTTAAATGAGGAAGAAAGGAGTACCACACTGGTTTTTCACTGCTTAACTGTCACTTTTAGACCTCTGTCTAAATGATGGCATTGACAGGCTACATGGTTTTCTCTGCAATTGCCAATTAGGGATGGCAGCATCAGAAATCTATGGTGAGGCTCTGTCTCCAACCAAGTCTTGTTTGCTACTGCAGCAGTAGCAGTAATTTTACAACAGAGTACTGACTTAACTTACCTAATTAATGCTGGCACAAATCAGTTCCCCATTATGGATTTTCATCAGGAAAATAGTAAAGATGCCAGCTGCCTCTATTTATATTAATAAGATTTCTCAATCTGTTTTTTGCTTCTTAGCTTACTGAGGTTCATAAATGGATCCAAGCCTATTTATCAGTGATAGTTGTTCTGCAAACAGTAACAGAAGTTAATGAATCTCAAATGGTGATTCTCTAATGAGATATATTGCAAACATAAATTAGACTATTTTGTCTATTCACTGGATTGAAAGGATGGATGAGGATTTCAACCCCTTTTGCCATAGTCAGTGGAGATTAAAAATAATCTTTAAAAGAGAATCAGAGTCTACATATATAATTGGAAGCAACGTAAAATGGGATCTAGATTCTCAGCTGGTGTAAATCACTGCTGTTTCACTGAAGTTAACGAAGTTAAATTAATTTACACCAGTTATGCAGCTGGCCCTTTGAAATCTGGACTGTTTGACAGAGATACGTTGTCAAACATCATCTTGGGCACAAGTAAGATTGACAAATTAGCAGGTAACTATGCATCAGAGCTCAATACAGCAGCTTTTGGACTTGGAGGACTTCTGTATGACAAGATAAGAATGAAGCAGTAATAGAGATTGCTCCATACTGGTTAGAAGAAAGAAACTGATAAAATCTGGATAATTGGTTCAAGAGAACATCAGTTGCACAGAATTTAGTTTTTTTGTGATGAACACATGGCTTAGGAACAGACACACAGACTCGCATTTGCTAATCACATAAGTTAAAATCTAAGAACCCTTTTTTTGGGGGGATTTTCACATTAGTTTATGAAGTGTTCTTATGAGAAGCTTAAAGAAATTAGTACATAATCTAAGTTGTTTTGAAACATCAGACTTAAATCACTTATCCCCTGCATGCATTTCTTGGTCTTAAAAAGAAAATTACTCTTTGAAATTTATTTAACAAGTCATACTCTTGCATTGAAGAGTTCATGCCAGTCATGTCAAAGCAAAGGAAAAAATAATCAGAATCTTTGTGCAGAATCTCTCCTGCAACAGTGACTGGGCATGTTGATACAAACAGCTGTCTGAACTATGCTGTTTCATTTTGGCAAAATACATTGTTCTAGAAAGTTTGCAGTCCTATTCCCTCTTTCTTTCCAAAGGACTCTAATTTCTGTCATATTTCTTTCTTTTGAGGAGGGGAATTGGCTGATACAGAAGGGAAAAATATAGAGCATCTCTGCCTTGTGTTTTTCTCCACTAGATAGTTGCAGGGCATGTTATTCTGCTGGAGATTTTTGTTTGTTTGTTTGTTTTACAGGAAGTGATGCATGCCCTAAGACAGACTTGGCATACAAGTTGCTTTGTCTGTGCTGCTTGTAAGATGCCATTTGGGAATAGCCTCTTTCACATGGAGGATGGGGAACCTTACTGTGAGAAAGGTATGGCAATCTGAACATTCCTGCTCAGTAACCATGTTGCATGGAAGCAAAGTAGGAATAAACCAGCTGATGAACAAAATGAAATGTTACCCATCCAGCATGGATTTTGTTTCCACTTTCCGCATATACAAGTGTTTCCCTCTCTGTATTTTTCTCCACTTTATATGGTGAACTGGCAGAGTGCTGGTCTTTTGCCTCTATGTCCCGGAATGCCTTACCTGATTTCTCTCCCTTACATATTACAATACTTACCTTCCATTTCTCTCCCTACACTTTTTTTGCCTGCCCCCTCCCTTCCCCAGTAGATTCTGCTCGCGAGAAATCTACATGTTATGGAGTGAAAAATTCTTATTCTAGGGCTTTTTTATACAGTATGTGTGGGTGGCTGCCCACATTCTCTTTATTCAGTTGCTTGAATTATGACTTCTGATACTGCTACCTCACCCTAAAACTGATCAACCAACATATATGAAAAGATAGCTCTGCTCAGATGTGCAACACATGATAGTACAGATTTTTTTTTCTGAGTGCTGCAACAAATGAACTGCTTCTTGCCAACTAAGAAAAGGCCAGCCTTTCCCAAGCTACGGGAAGGGTAATATGGTTTAATAAATGGTGCTTGCCATGCAAATGACTTGCCTGACATGCTCAGGAAGCAGGTTAAGGTTTAAGTGGTATTCCCTCTGTAAACCTTACCTCGTCCATTTAATGAGCTTCTGGCCTACTTATCCCTGGGGATTCCTTCCTTATGGTTGCACAAATCAAATTTTAAAAATCAGAGTAAAAATCACCAAGAATCTTAGTGGAGAATGAAAACCACACAGCATGACTGACTTGGCACCTATCTTTTAAAATTGGAGGTTTTGACATAACCTCTAATGACTCATGAATTCCATATTACTTTATAATTTCTGCTAATCTTTTTCAATGTCAAGTCTTTACAAATTGCACTTGATAATCAGAGTAAAGATGTATTAATCAGCCAGTATGGAGTTTCCATAATACTCTCTCTTAATGCAGACAGAAGATAAATCCAGTTATGGAAACTTAAACTATGCTTTTATACCACCCTTATGGTAACACTCACTGGCCATTAGATTGTGTTTTGTGTGGCCATATTTGTCCTTATGAATAGCTTCTACATACATTAAAGCTAATTTAAAACTAATGCGAGAAATAAAACTTCAAATTTCATGAATTTTTTTTGTTTTCTATGTTTGTAATGATAGCTGTCGTGCTGACGTGGAGTTTTGCACTGAGTTTGTATTTAAATAATGAAAGAAAAGAAGCAAATTTCAGTGTGAGTGTTTCAGTGAATGTAATAGGAAACTAAACAAAAGCAATCCAAAAATTCATCCTCTGGAAACTTAATATTTCTCTTGGATTTAATAAAATTATATTAAGAGTTTGTTCTAAGTTTGTTTTTTGCTTTTTGTTTTATTTCAGATTATATTGCTTTGTTCAGCACAAAATGCCATGGCTGTGATTATCCTGTTGAAGCTGGAGATAAATTCATTGAAGCTCTTGGACACACTTGGCATGATACCTGCTTCATTTGTGCTGTAGGTTCTATACCAAATACTATCTCATTTCTTTATACTCATAAATTGTGAGGTAGCATCAGAAGACCTGAAAGCAGGAATGACTAACACATGCCTACGGATGCAGAGAGATTGAATTTAATTTTTTACATGCAGATGGAGAAGTATGGGAGTAATTTCTCCTCCATAAACTTCTATTAGAATTATTAATTTGAACCATCACAAGTGGGTGCTTTCTAATAAAGCATCCAGTTTTAGAGAGTACGTACAGTAATACATACCACTATTCCTGTTACTCTTTACAATGCTTACCAAATAAAGATAAAGCAGGACTTAAAATAAATTAACACCATACTGAACAGTATAGCCATAATCTTACTTACAAAGCAGTGCAGTTTGTATTTCCATGCAGAATGCTTGTTGAAACTTGCAAAAAGGAGTCTGTTTAGAGAGAACGAATAGTAATTAGCACAGAAGTTGGTCAAACTCATCAATCTGTGGTGTGTGTACGGCTATATAGTGGCCATATTCCCACACTCTGCACACAAAGTAGTAAAATCCACATGACAAACAGTACTTTTCATATGTTTCTAATACAGCTGTGCTGCTCTACAACATATTATTCCTAAGGTAATAATATCTAGAACCTCTAATTAGCTAAAAATAGTATGTTGGCCACACCAAAAATGACAGTGACAATTTCTAATGTTGGTTGAACTCTAAAATTTAGGCTGAAGAGTAGAAAGTATAGAAATGTTTATAAATATCTAAAGCTAAACTAGCTACTGGTCTTTCAAGGATACATGGAAGTGAGTGACACAAAAGTATCCCGTGAAAATTGAAGTATTTTTGAAATTCTAACAGAAAGAAATACTAAGACAGCGAGTTTCCTTCACAAACTAACTGCTATTAGTACTTATAAAAGACACTTTCTCTGAATATTTCATGTTCTTTTTTTGCTTGTTCATTTAACTGCATTCTTACGTATTTATTTAAATTAACAACCCAATTTTCTGTGGAGGTGGTAGTTTTGTTAATGCAGTTTTCACAGCATTTTTTGCTAGGAGCTAACTTTATTTCTTTCAGTGGGTTAACTCAAATAAATGCAAATAAACACATGACTCAACTTCTAATACGCTATCCACATATCCTTTCACGTGATTTTCCTTCCAGTTGCAGCAGCACATCATTGATGTTACCACTTACTGGTCTTTAGCTTGCCATAGGCATTAGGGACAACATTTATTCTTATTCCTAGATTCTGATGTGTTGACTTCCTTAAGTGGTTCTAGTCAACTCTGACCTTGCAAGTGGTGTTACACTACCCTGTATCTGTACAATTCCAGGGCAGTTTAAGCTGATCTAAACCTGGGCTGCGCTGCCTCAGCCATGCATTCTCACGTGCTTTGTTATGTCAACACTGGCACTTATGCAGCCGGACAGAGAACTCTAAGGGTTGAAGAATAACCTGGTAAGAAAAAGTAATTAGTTTTCAATGATATCGGCTGAATGACTCACTCCTTGATCACATAAGCACCTGTGCCAAGACAAAGTAATAAGAGGAAGGAGTATCTAATGGTACCCTGGGACCCCAGGGCACCTAAACCAGAACTTCTATAAAATCGTACGTTACTGGATCAGAAGCTAGGTCTGAAATTCTGAGCTATCTCCATGTGCTTAGTGTGCCACTACCCTTTGATGGTGTACGCAAGCACTGCTGGGACATGCCGAAGCTCCCATGGGGATCATGTACTCAGACTTCATTTTAATAGAAACTAGAACTAGTGAATTAGAGGAGACCTGATGCAAACCAGAGCCTAACCTCAACATGGAGTAGGAAATGCACTTTGATCCAGGAAATCAGATGCACTTCTGCCAAAGAAATGTGTGGGCAGAAGATAAATACAGTTGAAATTGATAATCACATCTTTCTCTCTCTTTTTTTTTTTAATGATTCCTGATTGTATTTGTTATTAATTCTAGGTATGCCATGTGAATTTGGAAGGTCAGCCATTCTACTCCAAGAAGGATAAGCCACTGTGCAAGAAGCATGCCCATGCCATCAATATTTAAAAGAGCTGACAGTCAGTAATGCTGGGGAAAAGCAGATGACTAACTGAGCAATTATAAAGTTGATAAACATGGCTAGCATTTCTCTTGGTAAACGCTAGAAAGTTGATACTTCTGAAGTTTAACTTTAACCTCTTTCATAAATGCAGAACATGCTTTTGCAAAGTTCATACAAAAACCTACTGAATGAACAGTCAAAACAAAATGAACTAGTCCATTTTTAGAGCAACAGTTGGGGAAAATATTGACATTAACTAAAAACTATAATATAAAATGTAATGCACAAATACAGTTTCAAATGAACTATCCACAGTAGTTTTACTGCTTAGACCACACACTGGTGTTTAAGAACAACTGGAAAAGTCCTTTTGTAATAAGTCATTTTCTTTCATAACAAGAATGAGTAAGTGCCACATGTACAATAATCTGTAGAACCAACGGCTGTAGTTTTCAAAGGGAAATAAATAGATTAGGGTTTCCTCTATGAGAAGTGAGTGCTATTCCATTATGTTGTGGTGCTACTTCATAGCATCAAATATTTTAGATTCTTTCCAAATAAGAAGTCTGCCTTGAATCCATATGTAGCTGGGAAGCCTAGGAGACAATCTGTACTTAGTTTGAAAATAAAGTGGAAATGGAGTAATGCCTTCCATAGCCCAGTAAGATTGAGAAAAGCACACTGGGTCAACCTTGCTAGTGCACTTGGTTTATACATGCACAGTAGATTAGTTCACTTTCAAATCATAATGGAAAAGGACAACTGGCTTTCTCCAAACTGTTCTTACGTTGAATGGAATATTGCTGGCTGGAAAGGCCAGCTTTTAATTCGAAACTGGTTTTCCTTTCCTCGTGTGGAAAAAAAAGATACTCAAAGCGCTTTGGTTTCTAATTCCCATTGATATCAGTGGGAGGTAGGAATCTACATCTGGATCTTCACATTGATGAACACAGAAGACGCACATCCATCTAGCACAGATAGGAAGTGGGACATAGCTTGCAAAAGTTCCCTGCTTTATCCCACATAGTTAGGAAAAGAGCATCCTTTTTTTTTTAATCTATAGTAAATTAACATTGATTTAAATATTCACAAGGCAGCATAACACCACAGGCACATATTCATTTTACTTTTGTTAGTTTAAATGCAACACATCTGAATTGTAGTAGTATTTGCCATTGTAAAACAGTTGATAGGCTCCGACAATTAGGATAGCCATACAGTCATCTTTTTTAATATTTTAAGAACAACTTTCAAGTTGTTAAAACAGTTATTTATAAAATGTTGGGCTTGGTTGTGTTTGGGTTTTGTTGTTTTTGTTTTTTTTTTTTTTTCAAAAAAGCAATACTTGTAGTACTGATAATACTTTTGAATTTTTAATTTTAAATATCAATGACTTTTGTATTGGTGACAGCAGTTCTGTCTGATAGAAAATAGAGTTAAAATGGAAAGTTTGATCACTATTCAAGTTTTATTAATTTGTTTAAGTGAGAATTATGATGCGCATGTTGACAGCTTGCAGTACTGACAGTTTTGAATTAGTGTTTCTGAGGCTGAGGATGCATTCTGTGGGCCACATTCTGGTGCCATCTGCACCCTATTTTACCTTATGTTTTAGGTAACAAGAAATTGTGTAGTATTGTCAGCCATTTCTCTCCTATGGGTTATGCCCATTGTAAGAAAACCGGTGTGTCTTTTCAGGGATTAAAAACTATCCAAAGCTTGGAGGAGGAATAAAAGAAATTTGGAGTTCTAATATGAGAGATAAGTTAGCTGCAGGCAGTCCCCATCTTGGACAAAAATAACAACCTGAACTGCCTGTGGCAGTTTTGACATGTATGACCTGTATTCATTCACTGGGTATCTTAGTTCTCACTGATCTTAGCAGTGCTCTGATCTGAGTGCTACAGGGTCAGCGTTTTGTATGCATGAATTATTCTAAAACACTAGTACATTATATGCAAAGCCTTTTTTTTCTATAGCAAACAAATTTTCTGTTTTCAGTCGGTGCTGGGCTGGTGTGAATATGGTTCCATTGATTACAAAATCCAAAGATCTGGCTCACAATATTCTCAAGAGGAATAAACTGTAATCATGGAAGCTAAATATTTTTTCACTAATATTTGACTTCATTAAATACCTTTTCATAACAGTGAGACAATTCTAGATTTCCTTTTAATTTTTGAATGTCATTCAACAAAATGGGTGTTTATTATTATCTGTTATTTAAGAGAATTCATATCAATGTATTATATACTAAGACTGCATTGAAGATACTCTTTAGGGAGATTTCTGTGCTACCCACTGACTAGGACTGGTCTCTTACTGTCAACATCAAAACAGGGAGTCAAACTCCTTGGGAGGACACAAAATGCTAGGGCTTGTGATGCCTCAGGAGAATTTCATGAGGTCTTTCACCTCCACTCTGCATGTGTGTACATGTGTGTGTGTCACTCTCCACCTTCCCTCTCAATGTCCCTAAAAACTCCCTCTTCACTGGCAGCGTGAAGGATAAAGCATTTTAGGAGATGGCCAGAGATGGAAGGCTGCAGCTTAGGCAGGGGTACAGCCTGTGAGGAGATGATGGTGGGCAGCACGGCTGGGACTGTCTCTTCTTCACGCTCACAGGGGAGCCTGGATTGCCAGCTGAAGTGGCCAGGTCAGCCTGTGAGTTCCTGGGATTGACAGGGGGTGTGTGGGCAGGGGAAAGGAGGCCTGGATCAGAGGAGAGCAACTGTGGCAGCCAAATGTAGGAGCTCTGGGGGCCTCTGGTTGAGTGTGAAAAGGTGAAACGTTGAGGAGATGGGAAGCCTTCACTGAAGCTGGGGTTGGAGTAGGCGTAATAGCTAGGTAAGGCCAGTTTCACTAAATTGACATGTTAGATAGTTGGGGTGGGGCAGAGGGGAGAATAGCCAGGATGACTCACTATAGTCAGGGAAAGGGCTTGAAGCAAGAAACGAGGGTACAAGTAGCTCACAACAGTCCAGAGAGATAACATGAATTGAAGGGGTGAGCCAGGGGTATATAGGATCCAATCTAGTAAATTTTAAGTCAGTACTGCAGAAAGGTGAATGGAATGTATGTAAGCATAGCTGAGCTAGCTTGTGGAGCGGCAACAGTGAAAATGCAGCAGCACAGACTTCAGTGGGAGCCGTGCTAACTTGAGAGAGTCTTGAAAATTTCCTTGGACAGATAACCTGCACTGTAACACATGCCCTGACTCCAGCTGGTGTCTGAGCAAGTGAGATTAAAGCTAGTTTACATATCGCTATATGAGGTACAGTGATATCTCTGAATGAAGAACAGAGATACCCTGAGGATTTTCATGTAATAAATTTCCTGTTTTGACTTGTGCTGCTTCGTAATGTGGTCCAAAAATAGGGAATCCACTTACCCGCCCTTGATATCTATATTAAGATATAATTTTTGCACATATCTGAACCAGAAATTTGTGAATAATAATGTAGTATTTTAATTTTCACAGGGGTAGAATACCACGTAACTGCTGATGCTCTTCTGCCACGTGTCACCTTTGTGATATGGAAGGGGGAAAGATGCATAGATATATATGTATAATTCAGAATAGGGCCTTTCAACTATCACTGAGCATAAATGCTGTACAAAAATACGCAAGATGAATAATGTGTACTTGTTTATGTTTTATGTCTTGTAATAGATGCCTGGGACAAGTCCTAAGTTCCTCTAAATATTTCTTTTCATTCTAATTAACGCAGGTTTTTACGTAATAAAACAAAGATACTGTACCTCTGAATGATCAAATAAAAAGACTAGTCTTTTATCTAATTAATAACTTCAATATCTAATTATTCAATAACTTTTCAAAGGTTTCAAAAATTATCTTACTGTTTTTTCTCTTTTTCTGTTCTTTTTGCAGAACAGGGTAAATAAAATGTTTCCAAAGAAAAGTGCTTTTATTAACTGGGAAAAAAACACTCTTATGACTTCTTTATTTAGAAGTTAGTTTTTACTATATTGAATTTACGCATTACACATTTCTAAAATAAATTCAAAACAATGAAAAATATTTTGCTTTGGTCCTTCAGTGGTCAGTGCTTTGGGTGAAATGTTTTGTTAAAGATTATTTGTATTTATGTTTAATAATGTGAATGTCCACAGCACTGAACACACTCATTAGTGTCTAATGCTGGGCACGTTAATGTTTGTTTGCAACATTCGTCTCCTGGTAGCAAATATTAATTTGTTTAGTATTTATAAACATCAGAATTTGAAACTGAGTGATTTCTTGCCTGCAGTGATCATATTAGAAGTCTAGGTTTTATAACATATTGACATGTTGACTTGATGCCACAAGTGCCCTTGCTTTTAGATATATATTTTTTCCTAAGTTCCTAGTTATTTCAGAAACAGAATGTAGTGTGGTTTATGAGGTGTGAGTAACTATCTTGCATGGATTATCTGTGCCAACATGAGTAAAACAGTTTAGTAATAAAAGCAATGTGCAAATACGGTTAATGCTTTATGATTTGGGCATATTTATTAATATGGCATGTGAACAGCTGACAGCTTTCACCCATGTAATACTGATAAGAAAGCATACACAAGCTTGTACTCTCTATTTCAGACCTGAAAATAAAAATTAAAAGCATTGGTTTCAACTTTATTGTATATCAATCTTGAATGTTTTATTAACCGAGTAACTCTGTTTTAAACAAACGTTAGTATGCTTAAAAGACATAGTGTACTAACAGTACGTGTTGTAACTTAGCAAGACTTGTATACTTACAGACCATATTGTGTCAACAAATACTGTTTATAGTAACTTTCTAAGGAATGGGTAAATTCTGTCTTCGGTTACATCGATGCATCTGAGAACAAAGTTTGATTGCATAAGTTCAGGTGGGTGTTCTTCCATTTCTTAGCAGAAGTGACTTTAAATAATATTAAAAACATTTTATACGTCCTCATTGAGCTCTAATGCCAAGAAATACTTCCAAATGAAAGGATATCTTCATATAACAATGTGGCTTATGAAAACAGCCATTCCTAATGTGCATTCCTAATCCACACCCCTCAGGAATGCAGGATTTTTAAAGATACAACTAATTATATTAAACCTAATTAAGAAGTAAAGATAAATGGACAGACTTGGCTTTAGATGGCATTACAAAGTACAGCATCAGGAATCAAAACTTTGTGCACTTTGATTTTATTTTACAGCCCTAATTTCTGTTTACAATGTGCAATAAGGGAAAACACAATTCAAAAGAATGAACAGAACATACAAAATTTTCTGTCAGTTCAAAATTGCTGTTTTTCAGACTGTCCGTTCTGACCTATAACCTTTGCACAAGACAGTGGTTCCTAAACTGTGCACTGTGATCCCTGGGGAGTTCAGCTGTTGGAAGTGGAAGCAACAGAGGCACAAGCATAGCACTGTGCCAGCTAATAGGGTGCAAAAAATGAACAGAGCAAAGTTCATTAGAAAAGGACATGGTGCGAAATAGCTTGACAAGTGTTGCATTAAGAGATTCTTACTAGAAGAGAGATTATGATTTGCTCTGAAGAAAACAGTGATTTCAAAACTATAGGCTTTGGCATTGTTCCCCCCCCCCAATCCTGAATCTTAAATTCAGCCAGTTTCTGTTGATTAAGAAAGGAAGGAATGTGTGAATAAGATTGCTGAAACCATTATTGAATACACAATGAAATGCTTTGTTCTCCCAGCCAAATCAGAGAGTTATGGATGAGATTCAAATTATATTCAGGCACAAATTCTGTGCTGTATGCCTATAAAACATGCCCTTAGATAGCTGTTAAAAATGCAGTTCCTCCTCCTCTTAGGAAGATTACATCAAAAGAAAACAGTAACAAATGTGTGCTGTACTAATAAGGACTGTCAGACTGAGTCACAAGACTTTTCTGTGCAATAAGGATGAGCAGAATGATTTTTTTTTTTTTAACAAAGCTAAACTTTTGAACAAAACATGGTTTTTCTTTAAAAGTTGCCAGATTTTAACTGCTAGAGAATAATAAATTAGTATGCATAAAGTATCATTAATAAATCTGCTTCCACTAGAAAAGTATTTTCTAATCTTACAACTTCAGAATTCAGATTACTTTCATTTATGATGAAGATGTTATGGAAATTCTTCTGCTTCCACTTAGTTTTACTATGTGTAGTGTTCCTGAGAAAAAGTTGAGGCCTTTCTGATACTGAATTCATGATTTATTTTTCTTTTAATTAGAAGATATAGATAAAAATACAACTTTGAATTGAATAAAGGTGATGGTCCTTCCAGTGCTTGTGGAATGAATGCTGCTTGCTCCAAGAAAGCTAGGAAAATTTTGCTGTTCTTCGAGAATGTTTTATTCTTCTGGTGCATTAAAGAGGATGTTTTGGATTTTTGGGAAGCTTAATAAGTATCTATAGCCATAATTAAGGGTCTCATTTCAGAACAAAAGAATAATTTACAGGATTTTCATAGAATCATAGAATCATAGGGTTGGAAGGGACCTCTGGAGATCATCTAGTCCAAGTCCCCTGCCAGAGCACAGGAACGCGTCTAGGCGCGTTTTGAATGTCTCCAG
>VYZM01011645.1:250148-264514 GCA_013398915.1 Dromas ardeola | reverse complement strand
AAGCTCATTTTTGATGTTTTACCAATACCAATTTTTATAGCACATATTTAGTTTGTTTTGCCAGCAGAGAACATCAATAGAAGCACCACTACAGATGCCAGTGAGCCACACCCTCTTACTAAGAGTTTTAAATACACTAAAATAATCCAAAAGCAAGCTGCACATGAAGGGTATCCTGTGAGTACCTCAGACAAAATCAACTAAAACTCTGATAACAATCGGAAACATCATTTTTCAGAAGATGCTACAAACACTCTCCAGCTTCCTTTTAAGGCCCTATTTTAGCTTGAGCAAGACTTCACAATGCCTCTTAAAAACCTCACCTGGTTTGCAAGTGTGTCTACCACATACAAATTGCTTTCAGATGTACACACCACGTAACTGTGCATCCAACATTTAATTCACATGGAAGCTCTTGTCAGAATTCATGGATCGAATGCTGTTAAGACTTTGTCTTTTCTGAGGCTGCCTCAAACATCATCACTAGCTGTTTTACCAAAGTGTGGTCAATGTAGAAGATTAATGGGGAAAAAGGTCATATTTCAAGTTCCTTCCGCTTTGCAAGATCCTAGAAACTTAGAAGAAAGAGGCTCTGCACTCACAGCTAGCTATAATGCTAGAATGAGGAAGACGACAAGAAACTTACGGTATACCATAATTAAAAAAAAAGCTTGCATCTTCATCTACTTTAGGCCATGTGATTTTACAAAATATTATCTTCAGTTACAGGTTTACAGAACCCTTACTTACTGAGTTCCACCAAAATTTGGCAGTACAGTTTATTGGTGTTTAGATGGCCATTTCCATTTGCAAAAGCATTATAAATACTAATTACTTACACGAAGACTTTTAAAATAATAAATTAATTTTGATCCCTTTGTTTTCAACCAACACCACACCCCCCCAAAAAAAAAAAAGGAAAAAAAGAGGCCATGCTGAAAAGAACAAGGCAGGTAGACAAAGTAAAAGAAACTGCTCCTTTGCCTAGCTAGCCCAAATATCTAGCTCCTTTCCCTGCCTGGCCAGCATGAGTTTAATTTAAAAAAAACTAATGCAAGCACCATGTAAAAAAGGTCCCTACTTACTCTAAGCCATGTCATTTACATACTCACAGTAACCAATCTTGTCACTAATGCAAAAGCCTTATTCCTCTTGTCAAGAGAGGCAGACATTGATCTCTTTCATCTTGAGTGTTGCGAGACCTGTGTAATCAGAGCTCAGGCCTCTGTTCTTTGCTTGTCTAAGATTATGCCCTATTGCCTGTCCAGTTACAATAACGCGCAATTAGACTGCAAGTCATGTTCCTCTTAGCTGCAGGGGAAGTTAGCCCCCTTTTGATGTTTCGAGTTGAATGATTCCCCTTTAAGCATGGCTCAAGTAACCTGTGTCAAGCCATGTTTATTCAGACTGTGCACACAGTCAGCTGATCTGGGGACCCTTCTGTCACTGGGAATGACCTCCCTTGCTCCCTTTTAGAAGGAAAGGGAATTAGTCAAATCTGAATTGGAAGTCAAATGACTCAATGATGAGCTTTTTCCTCTTTATGAGGTTCTCTTCTGTCTGTGCATGTATGATTCTAAGAAGGCATGATAAACATAGCTCTTGTATTTGCTTATATCCCGTTTTACATCACTGTAGTATCTTTCCTTACACTACGTAGAAGACTTCCGTGTGCAAAGATTAGTTATCCTTAACTAGGTAACAAGAAGAATACAGAGTCAATCCAAATCACATTTACTGTTCTCACTACTGCAAACAATGTGGCCTCCTTTAATCACCCAATTCTGCTCAATCAGCACAGAAATACTTCCTTAGGTATCCCAAATAAAACATCCTATAACAAAGGGTTCACTCTGATCTTTGTCATTAAAGGAATATAAGCTTCCTAAATAAACTAACCCATATGATCATATCACAAGTCTAGGTCTCTCCTAGGGACATGAAAAACATTGTTAACACCTGCAGAAAGGGAATTAACATCAAGACTAAGCAAAGGTTAAAATTAGGAAAGGTTATGGAAGAACATTGTGTCCTTCATTTACCTGAAAGTGACCTCTATTAAAAAGCCCTTAGCTCCTCTTTTTCCTTTGGCATTATGCCAGCTAAGTGCATTGGGTTGGAATCTGAAATTGAAAACTGGTGAGACTTTTCTAGCTGAAAGTGGTAGGCCTAAGTAACATGATTCGACCTGCATAAGTAATAATGTGATTTCTAACCAGTGATGCCATTACAACCAGCAAGTCACTCTGATAATATGACCATTGTTGCCATGAAGCAACTTGTCTCAAATTCCTTCTTTATTGAACAGGGTGAAGATGTGGGATCATCTTATAACAGAAGTCTGAATTCTTCTCTGCTCCTCTCATTGCCTAAATACTCTAACCATCTGGTAATTACTGAATAGGCTGCAACCTCAGGCAATATGTGGACAGGTTATTTTAGTCCCTTGGGCACCTAGAATTCTATTTAGTTCATCTCCCTCTTAACTGTTCAGCATCAGGTAGTGAGAGCCTTCAGGCCAGAGCAGTAGCAGAACCTCATGCCTGTTATTTATCACAGCCTTTGGAAAAGTGAGACTAATATAGCCTGTTTGCATTTCATTGCAAGTGTTTTATGGAGATCAGTGTCCAGGCTTCACTAAGGTGATTACTGCTGCTGCTCTCTGAAAAGAGATGCTTTAATAGCATCATGTAGACCTGAAAAAAGGAAGTTGCAAAATAATCCATTTTGAAATACAGTACAGTCCCACCAACCTCTGGCCCTTCAAGTGTTCATCACCTGGGCTCCAAGCACAAGTTCTGCCAATTTCATGATAACTGTTCAAAGGCATCTTGCATCTTCATCAAAATAAGCATTTATTTTGAAATATTATTATAGGGGCAATATTTTGTGGGTTTGTATCTATGATACTGGGTACGCTTAGTTTATTATGCTTTCTACTATTACTACTTCTTAGTAGTTACTACTTATATGAGTACATTAGTTATTACTTACATGAGTACATTACTACTTATATGAGTACTTAAGATCTCTTGAATCGCAGAATACCAGGTTGGAAGGGACCTCAAGGATCATCACCTGGTCCAACCTTTCTTGGCAAAAGCAACTGAACTTATTTCAGTTACTGTATGTCCAGGTTTGCTCACCCATGATTTGTTCTTCAGAACTTAACATGTTTATTAGGAATAAAATTAGAATAACTGAAAGTAATTCATATAATGTGGAGCCCTTCAGCATGAAGTGACATACAGTCACTAAAGAACAGCTCTACTCTCGGAGCACAAAGAGGTAACTGCAAAGAAAGCATGTATCTGTACCCCAAACAAAAGTTAAGATACTAACTGAAAGAGACATCTAAATTAAAGTTTCTTCAAAATAAAAACAAGCCAACACATTCAAGAACATGTCTGACTACTCTAATTACCATATGCATCAACTTTGAAATACTTGATTTTTGTTTTAACCACCACATCAATCCAGTTGCTCCGACTGAATTGACTTCACTGTAATATACCATTACCATCAATACACTATTAATTCTTGAGGATTTGTAACTGATGCGGACCTTCTTATGGGTATTTTTTCTGTAAAACATTAAGCACTTCCTACTGTTGGAATTCTGTATTTTGTTACTCTTTAAGACATGGCATGAAAATTTTGTTTATTGCATATCAATGAAGACAGGTTTCCTTTTAGGATATTCATTACTACATTCACTTGGATAGAAAAGTAGAAGCATGAAAGATTAATTTAGAGATGTGAAAGTGATCAAGTTTTACTTAAGCTAGGTAGGTACAAGGTCCAGCCTGTTCACTCAGTTCTTATAATTCCGCCTACTTACCAACTTTGGCCCAAACAGTTTCAGAGGTCCAGAGAGTCATTAGCAGAAATAGACAAAGGCTTCGTAGTTTTCAGATTCTTTAAAAGATGGCACATTTTAAAAGCTTTATGCAAGTGTATGAGAGAGGTCTCTCTGAAGGTTATCAAACTACTAAAAAGATCAATTTAAAAAAAAAAAATCACCAAATTTTATTCTGAAATGGAAAAGTGAAAAAACAAAGCAGTTTGGGATAAGAATTTGCAAGAAACCTATAGCCATGCATAAAAGAGAGAAAGCATGCTTAAAACTGAATATTTTAACTTTTGCTGTCAGCATTCTTGAAATTTTGTATTTTGTAAGTCTGCATCATTTCCATTGCACCCTTTCTCTAGAAAGCTTTCAGGTGTCCTTTTGACTATGGGAGAACTAATAAAAATAATATTTCTTGCATTATCTTTTATCCTTCCTAGTCTTCGAAAGCATCTGCCTGTAATGACACAAGTTTTCTGTGGAATACAGGCTGCAACAGCATGCAATACAGCCTTGACATGAGGACAAAGATCTCATTACACCAGGACATAAAATTTTCCTTTTTGAGATTGAGGTGAATGAGTAGGATGTAATTTTAATCCTGGAATACTGAGTCCTCCAGTTGGTTGCAGATTTTCTGCTCTGGTGCACCTCTTTGAAATCAGCTCACATATTGTAAGGGACAAGTACCTTCTGTAGTAACAGTGACTTTAAACATTAAAGACATGCCTGCTACAGCTTTTCATCACAGGAAAACTTGAAGTGTTTCGACTGTTCAGAATTTTCAGCAGTAGTTTGAAACTTACTTCCAGAAATAATTTGTTTTGCCCGTCCCAGGTTCTTAGTATACTTTAGCTCTGGAGGTTTGTTGTTTGTTTTGCTTGTTTTGTTTTTCTTTAACTTCGCATGAAAAACAGATTTGTGTGGAAGGAAGTTACAAGTTTAACAGCTATGTAAACTACATGTTAACTGCTGTATATTATTCTGATAACATTTCAAAACTCAAATCCCATACTCCCCGGGTACAGGAAACTAACACAAGAATTTACCTCTTGGCATTTACTTGTACTGTACCAAATTTTTGTTCCCTTGACATATAAGGCATTATATTGCTTTCTAAACTACTTTCAGTTGACTAATACAATGGTAAAGAGATCTATTGTACAATAAATCATGCACTCATCATACATAAAAATTCCACGTAAAACATGTTAGTTTGTCAATATCAAGAGTTATAGGAAGCAAGAAAAAAGTTATTGCAACAAGAATTGACTGTAATAGAATGAAACATAAGTCCATTATAATCACAGTTTTGTAAGTATGTCATAATTTTCAGGGACATCGCTGAACTAGAGAAAGAAGCTAACAACCTACCTTGCTGGGTTTAAAAAAAAAATACAAAAAACCAAATACACACCCCCACACACCAATTTACTATTTCATGTATCTCCAGATTAGTGCAAATCCTAGTCCTTGGGCAGAGCTATAGCAGCTTGCATCTCTAGTCAAATGGGAAGAGCCAAAATAAAACTATTGTTCTAAGCATTTAGAGCGTGTTACCGAAACTCTTGCACAAAGCCGATCAGGTTGTTCTTTTGTTTTGTTTTTAGTGTGTCTTTTGTGCACAGACAACAATAGATTCCATTTTCCACACAGTTTACTGGGATTTCAAAAGCAAACTTCCAAGTGTAGGTATTCCACTGACCAGAGAGTTTAATAATCCTGATTTTATTTGCCTTCAAGTATGGGCAACCATCAATAATTTTTAAATTACGTCTCCAACAACATTGTCTTGCTGGAGCAAGTACATCAGAAATGGAAAATCCTTATGAAATATTTTTGCCCGATAGAAATAGGCATTAGAAAGCAAACAGGAAGTCTGTCCTATTACATCTGCAGAGGGCAATGAAGCCTAGTTCTTGCCATCATAACTACATTCTCCTTCAAAAGCTTAGACATGGGATGGGTAGACTTGCTACCCATTTCATTCTCCTTCCTTGTAAATTAGTTCTTCCCTTTCTTAAATATTAGGCCTACTTAAGAAGCAATAAACTTGTACATAAACCATTTGTAAGAGTCTTGCCAAGGCTTTATGCACAAATTTATTATTGCACACTTTAACAGTAGCACAATGCATCTTAAAAGTCTTTTTTTCCAGCTGCTTGCTCTGAAGCAAAACATGAAATCCACTAGTTCCATTAAAGGAATTTTCACTTGGCAAAAAATAAACCAAACAATTATTATGGCAACAAATTTCTCAGTATGATTTGCATATCTTTTTGGAAGCTGCTTTATTTGGTCAAAAAAAAAAAAAGAGCTAAGAAAAAAACCTACTTCTTGGTCATTAAGCTGGTGCAACCCTCAAAAGCAGAGGGAATTTTACTGGTATAGACTGCTATACTTGCAAAGCAATTTTATGGTACACAATATACATATATGATATTTTTCATATACTGGCAAGGTTCATAGGTAATTGTTTTTATTTGAGTAATATTATGCTTCTCTAGACCCTACTATTATTCCCCCACATGCAGCTACACACTTCTCGAAAGCTTCTGAAAACAGTATGTATTAAACAAAGACATTAAAAGCTTTTGGAGATAACACAACCCTAATCACAACTGATCAGAGTCCAATCTACACATCAGTCTTGCATTTTGTGATATAAAAGCAGGGGATGCAAATCCAGACTATTCACTGTTAGTTAGGTCCCACATCCAATGCAATCAATCAGGCTGACTGAAGAGAAGCAAGAGGTTTTGCAACACTAAAATTACTTTGAATTACTTTGCCTCAAGCTTCCACTTTGTACAAGGCAAGCATGACACAGGCTCTACAGAAAAGCTAATACACGGGATCTTTACCCTTGAGCAAAGAGATCTAAGCCTGTGCACTTCACTGCCGAAAATAAGATGAACTGAAAAAGACAAGATGCAAATTCCTCAAGCAAATGCCCACCACTGCAAGCTGGTGGCTAAGAGTACCTCATCCTGCTAACCCATAGATAACACACACACATAAAGCATCCATAGATTACCTCAGCAGAAAAGTAACAAACAAGAAACCTCCAAACACAGAAGACAGGTAATTTAATGGCATCTAGGCAGCAATTCACATCTTTAATTGGATTTTAGCAAGCCACATCTTTTTTTTCACAACAAGAGCAGATTTCCCTGCTGAAAGCTCTTTGGTAGAAAAACTGCAGTTAGAGACAGTCTTTCAAATGATCAAACCAAAATCGGGTATAAACTTAAAGCTAGGTCAAACCCCATGATAAGTTGCCATATTCCTGTAGTCCTTTGAGGCCAATCAAGGTAGAGGCCCCTTATACTGAAGACCTGTATTAGCTATTTTAGTTTTTTTCTTCATAAAATAATTAAATGATGCAGAATATAAAGGACAATTGAAGTTATTTCATGTAGAAACATAAATAACTTACTGGATGGTCCACACTTCATATTGTGAAGTCTCTTGTTGCGAGATAAGGATATCGTAGTAGATGAAGCATTATAAACTGCCATTCCAGACTCCTTTCAGAAAGAACAAAGAAATCAGCAGCTATAACCAAAACACTTGACAAAAATCTCTTCCAAGTGTATCAGCAAATTTACTATTTTTAGTAAGCTCACTGCTTCATATTGGCTTACTAAAATGTTATCAAAAACATCACTGTAAAGTAAAAAGTACAGTCACTCTACTCAAGACTCCATTAAAGGACCAAAGTACATTATGCCTGAAGACAGCAGGCAGATTTAAAGTCAGTTAAAACAAAATGCCTAAAACTGCATATCCAAATACTGTCATCTATGCCCTTCTCCATACCCCTTTTACTCTGTTACAGCCTCTGTACTATTATGTGTATTTAACATAATTCTCAGCATAATCATTCTGCTGTTTTGGAAATTCTTATCACTCAGTTACAGTTATTTAAAATAATTTTAAAATATATGCATGAATAAATCACTAAGCAACATCATAATAATTAACAAAATGTCTTCTAAGCTCCTAAACTCACATTATTTTCCAAGAACCTGACCCAAAACCCAGCAAAATCAACAGGTTTGTTTTGTAGTGGTTTTTTGTTTGTTTTTTAAAAATCATAAACACCCAGCTTAGTTTTCAAAACGTTTCCTACCATATTCTCCTTAATCTTTTCTTGTTGTTCTAACATTCAAAAACACATTATGACAGACTAAAGATTTTATTCTCTTGTGTTTCCTTTCTTGTAAGCACTTCTGCCTTCAACAGTCAGCAGCAAGGTATCTTGAGTTTTCTTGTATTAATTCTCAATAGCGCGTTATGTGAAGCTTCCTTTTTCACCAATAAATTGCCCTTTGGAACCACAGTGTTTCTAGTCTATCAGACTTTGTAATCATTTTTATAAATTGGTATGTCATGATACTTTGACTCCCCCACTCATTCTTGCCATATTCATCTATTAATCCAACTTCCACTTCATTCTTCCGTCTATCAGTGATGCCAGTCACATCAGATCTCTCCACTCTCTTTCCAAACTCAAATTATTTACACAGTGGCACCTGTATCACCTCTGAACCAGGAACATACTGAGTCTCACCAGAATACCATGACAAGAATTCACATCAATGCTTTGGGGAAGTGGGGGGGAAAACCCACAGGTTAGCTGTTAACAGCTTAAAAGTCAGTCATCATCACTAGCCATCTGACAGCTTCTAGGTAAATTGGAGGGACAACATTCTTTCATACTGTTTTACTGAAGTATAGTGCACAGTTTAAATACGATGTGTAAACACACAAGTTCCTTCCCATCTTCTTGAAAGTGCAAAGTTTTAGCACTTTATTTAAAATTTATGACCTCGTCTACCCCATTTACAGAGAAATGGGACTAGGTACAAACCCAGTTATTTATACAAAGAGGTATTGCAGATCGAATATCGGAAATTGCTCTTTAAGATGCAGCTTTGAATGCTCAGGTTCAAGGAAACTTGAGAACAAAGACAACCCATCTTAAAGGGAGTGTTCTAATGAATGAAAGATACAGTAAAGCACCTGAGCATGTATAACTTGCCTAATATTCCCCACAACTTTTAGTTGACAGGAAACAATATCCAAGACAATTTACTCAGAAAATAATTTCCATACCAGTTCTCGGAAAAAATATGCTTTAAGGGAATAATACTAACTTGTGGCTTTAGTCCGCACAAAACAATCAGTCCTGTAAAATGTGCTATCATGCAGAAGCGAAAGCAACACTGATCTATGAAGGTGCCCTAAAGAGTTCTTCAAAACTTAAATACTCATGTTTCCTTTAGGAATAAAGAGCCAGCAATACATCAAATCACAAAAGCCAATTCAGCCTATATCATCTACTTGAGACAACAGAAGAGCAGACCTGCTTAGCCAGCTTACAAAAATCCATTGATATATTTTCAGGATGTGGTTTTATTGGCATGCTCATGAGAGGTAGAAGTACACCTCCTAATTAGTATGCCTTTGTTAAAACCATGTTGCTCACCTTCTCTATAACCTCCGGTCTTCGTTCTAGAATTGCCTACATCTAGGGTAAGTAAAATTCTTCCCAATTTAACCTGAGCTTTTTGATCCTCAAAAGCCAATGACTTATGATAGTAAGTTTTTCCTTATTAAAGATGCATCTAATTACATTTACCTAGCTTACTTAACACAGTACCACAAATGTTACAGCCATTTCATGTTATTACTTCACCTCATGAAAAGCAGCAGCTATAACTGCTTCACCTCTTGAAGCAGCTTATTAAAAGCAATTAACATGTAAAAAAGCATGATTGTTGGGTTTAGACAGTTCAAATGGCTAGAACAACTATTCTTCAGGTTCTTACCTTTTTAAAACTAATACTGAATTTTCTTTTCTTTTTCCTAAGCATATCTCTTACTGAAGATTTCTGCTCAGTGGGCTAGCACAGAAGGAAACAAAGAGTCTATTACTGTATCCTGAATTCTTGGGGGAGACCTCAAACCACAACCCTTTGCTGTTATCAATGGTTGATTTTGTTACCTGTTTGCAGTTACCTGTGGCACATTTTTCTCTCCACTGTGCTTCTCCCAGAAAGAGCAGGGAAAAAGCAGAAAGGCGACTCCTCTGCAGAGCCACAAACAAGGGCTACAAAGCAAACTTTCCTTTTCCCACCCTCAAACAAGGGAGCAGGAACCACACACCCTAATTACATTTCAGCAACATGCCACGAATGATATAGTTGGGTTGCCAAGATAAACCACATCCAAAAACCCATACTGAGTTGTAGTGATCCGATACTGCCAGCTCGTTTACTTCCACCGAGAAGTCAAAAGGCTCCCACAAAGCGATTATTGCTGGATGAGCCAGACCAGACCGCAGCTTTCGTTGGAGCAAGGATGCTTCGTACTATGTATAACTGTTTCTGAACGAGCTGAAGCTCTAGCTACCATCTTCCCTCACTGCTTAAATGCATTGAGACCCAAGTTCCCTTTCGTTCATGACTGACACTCCTTACAGCTAGGATAAAATACACGTTCAACGCTGTTTAAAGGACAAGTCCTGAAGAATCACAAAGGGTAGGGCAGCCATCAGAAACACTGATGGTATCGGGGTCATGTACAGATATATTCAGGTGAGATACGAAAAATGCATTATCCTGGCGACAATCAGAACACCCGTCCCTCAGACTGCAGCCGCCAACCAACCCCTCAGGCGGCAGCACAGGGCGGGAAAGCCGGGCACCATCTTGGGCCAGGAGCGACGGCACCGCCGCGCCTCCTCAGCCCCAATTCGAGGCAACCGACGGCGGAAAGGGGCTGCCCTCCTGGCGGGGAGGGCTCTTCAGACAAATGCCGCACCTCCCGGCGGCCTCGTCTCGCGGAGGACTCGCGGCCGTGCGTGCCCGCCCGCCGCCCCTCACAGCGCCTGGCCCGCGTCCCCCTACCTGCGTCGCCACAGCAAGGCCGTCCCCTCTCCGAGGTCCCGCGGTGCTGTCTCGGCTGAAGACAGGAGAACAAGGCTGGATTTACTCGTCCCAGGCAGCCCACCCCACCCGGCCCGCCTGAGGGAAAGGAGCCCCACCGCGCCCGGCTGGCTCTCACCTAGGGAGTGGTAAGTCCCCGCCGACAGGCAGCTGGGCCCGCGCACCCCATGGAGACAGAGCTGGAAGGCAAAGACAACAGGTTAGTTATAGCCAGGAATATCCTCTCCTCCCATCCCGTCCCTGTGCCGTGCCCTTCCCGGCGAGAGGCTCACCCGGCGGCAGCCAGGCGTACAGCAGCACCCCGAGGAGGAGCCGGGCCTCCATGCGGGCTGGGCGGCAACAGCTTCCCACGAAACAGCGGTCCTCCGCGCTGGCCGCTACCTGCGCCTTAGGCTCATCCCGCCCTCCGGGGCGGGGCAGCCGGGGGGTTTATCAACCGCCCACCCGCCCTCCGCCCATTTCCCCAGCACCCACCCCGCGCGCCGCACCGTGCCGGCTGGGGGCTGGCCGCTGCCTCCCAGCCGAGTGGCTGCGGTCCCACTGAGCCTTCTCCCTGACCGCCTATGCCGGGCGCTGACTCCTTCGGCTCCTCGCGTTTATTTTCTCCTGGGGTGTAGGAAACGGTTTAGTGTCGCCGCTTCTCGGCAGGAGCCGAGACCCCCGCGGTGGGGTGTGAGGCTGTGCCCCGCTTATAGCGCCATCGAAGCCAGGGCTGCTTCGCCCTCGCTGCTGGCAATGTCGTAGAGCCGGGAACGGGCAGGCTGCGGGGAGCCGCCAGCTTGTGCTGAGGGGCAGCGGGCGTTGTCCGTGCTAAACAGGGAGCATTGGCCCCGACCCGCTGAAACAAGTGTCAGAACTTGAATGATGAAAGGCACAAGTAAGGCACGAACTGAATGTAGCAGGCAGCCAACGTGTATGGACTATTTCCATAGTTTCTGATAACTTTTTGTTACTATAAATTCACGCTCTTGAATTTGGAGCTCTTTGTGGACCCTTTTCCAGGTTTATTCTTTTTTTTTTCCTCTTGTGATTAAGTTTTCTGTCTGTTTTACCTTTCTTCCATTATTTTTATTCCCTTTTCTCTCCCCTCTTCCTATTACTGTTACCTCTTTTTTGTTCTTTTCCCTTTCCCATCTGCTGCTGCCTCTCTCCCCATCATTCTTCAGGTTTGCATATCTTATAACAGAAGCTTTAGAAGCTGCCCATACCAGTTGAGAAACTGTCTCAGATGAAAAAGGGCCTTTTCTGACTGCTTTGGGAAGTCTGTTAACAGTAAATCATTAAAAAGATCCTTTTCTGCCTTTGTAATTTGTCCCTGTGGATTGTGTTTCTTGCTGCAACAAGTGTTTCATTTCTAATGAAATGATGGAAAACTAATCATGTTTTCACTGAGAATTCTGTTCTCTCCTGTAAATGTTGGAGGGAGAATGTGTATGAGAGAAAAGAAAGTGAGACAGAAAAGTTATTCTTTTACTTAGCACAGCCTTTTTCCCAATAACCCCACACAGATTGTTAGAATTATGTGCTAGCCTGTAGCAGAGCCCATCTACTCTGAATGCATCGTGCACTTGGCTTTGGTGCACTTTCTCTGATCCAGATTACATTAATGGAAGTAGAGAAAGTAGATCAAAAGCAACAGGAATCAGTTTACACAAAACACATTTTAATGTATTTCTTTGCCTACTGAAAGGGCTGCCCACTTTATTCATTTTCCCTTAATGTTACAAGTAGCAAACTTGAAACTAGTTTGACACTAATGTAGATGCAATTTGATTTCTTGCTATGAAATATTTCATTATCAAAAACTAATAAACATTCATAATTGTACCATCTTTTAATATGACGTATTTGAAGTAATGGAAACTTCAGAACAATCTCATCTGTTTTCTGATTATCAGACTTCCAGTTTTGGAGCATGGGATAGCTTTGTGTGTTTGTTTGCATTGTGTTTATGCACAGTAGAGGACCGGAATTCATATAACAGCAGACTAACAGCCCACCAAGTTCGTTCCTTTCTATGATGTGTTCTTTACCTGATGATTCAGACCTGTTTTCAGATCACCAAATTAAGTTAACTCCACTATATTTTACTACATGGAGGAGTTTCTGGCTCCTGGAAAATTTATCTATATGATAAAGTCACTTTCTAATGTACTTAACTTTCAGCTTATAAAATTCCTGAAAAGTCTTCTAGAAGTGATTGATAGATATCAATGATTGTATTTTATGTTTCCTTTAAATTTCATGTACCTCCTTCCTTCTCTTTTCAATTATAAGACAATTTTAGTTTGCATACGCAGGGAAGAAATCCTATAGCTGTGTGTCTAGTGCTTAGATAAGATAGCCTTTCAATATTGTGTGGTACTGGAGTTTGGGCAGAAGACAAATGATTTGTGTACTAATAGTTGCACTTTTAAGAGAAAATTGTTTTCTGAAAACAGTTTTTGTATTTATTTGTACAGAAGCTTAAAATGCATTCCTCTCTTATTCCTGACAACTGATATGAGAAATGGGTAGCGTACATCCCATTGAATTGTTCCGATACAGCAAAGCCATCTTCTGAAAGGGGTAAGAGCAATTTCTAGAGGATCCGGTGTAGCCTAGAAAGGTTATCACACAGAAATAATAAAACAGATTCCAGTTTGTATTTAGCAGTATGGATTTTTTTATCATGGCTTTTTACTTATTCATATAAATTCCCACTCTGTTGGAAAGAGAAGCAGTGTGCTTACTTGTGCTTACCTAAATCCCGTTCCCTCTGGAGTTATGTGGGTAAAGCTGATTCTGCAGGGCGACTAAGGGACATAGCTTGGCAGGTCTCCTGCACTTGCTTCCAGCCTTGATTGCAGAAGTCTTTGTTATCATGTACCACAGTAGGGGAAGTGAGAGAAGAACCAGCCCAAGACAAAATAACCTAAAAGACGTTAGTCTGAAATAGGCTCCTTTTCAGGCACTCTGAGCTTGATTCTTACGCAGTTACTCACAGTAGGCATGTCAGAGGCTACATTCATAAGCAACAATATTCTGTTAGTGGGGAAGGCTGGTGGAAATCAGTGATACATCAGATTCACCCTGTTTGCCTGAAAATAAAAAAAATGAGATTATTTGCAGTAGAGCAATTTATGGAAGCAAATTCTTCTTCTTTGCTTTTTTTTTTTTTCCCCCTCCAGGTGTTAGCATGCTTTGAATTTCCCATCTTCGTGCGTTTCTTAAATGGTGGGGCTAGTGATGAACATACCTACAAATACAGAAGAGAAGTTTGGATGTGAGCCTCGTGCCATATGAGAAGCACCAGCTGGAAAAATCAGCCCCGGGAAAAGGCCAGGTAACACTCGAGGGCGGGGGCTTTTCTTTTACTTTTTCTTTCTCTTTTTGCTTTGACCTTAAACAACGAAAGCCTGGGGTCGCAGGGAGGTTATCGCTGCCCGGCGGCTCGTACCGCTAACGCAGCGAGGTAGGGGAGCGGCGGCGGGGGCGGACGAGGACCGGGCGAGGAGGGCAACGGGCGAGGACGGCGGGCGCGCCTCCCACCGCCCCGGGGCGCGGCCTCGCCGGCGCAG
>VYZM01011645.1:202562-221020 GCA_013398915.1 Dromas ardeola | reverse complement strand
CTCGCTAAGAAATTGTCTGAAATATCAGTCTATTTAGCTTGGGGTTTTGATGCATTGCATTCCATGTTGTTTCTGTTCAGTGTTTTGCTTGTCAACCTTTTCACAGAGCAGTTCCTGCATCAGTAGAGAGTTGTGCTGATTTCCACTATCAAAGTACTGCTGCGTTCTTTATATTATCAGTGACGTATGTTTTCATGTCCATCTAGATAAGCTGATATTTAAATGCTAGGTTATATACACACGAGTGCTTTCATCTCAGCGAAGAAACTATTACTTACAGTAAGAAGTAATATTTTTGGTTTTATGGGTGTTTTGTTACTTTTGAAAATGCAAGTATGAAGAAGGGGAGACAAGTGTTTGTTTTTCTTCTTTCATTTGAAATTAGCTTTGAGCTTCCAGCATTAATCATATCAGCAAATAGTTTAACATCACTTTTATATTTGAGAAGAGATCTTGGGAGGAGGAGCGTTTGAAGGTAGAAAACTGGTACTAGATTTGCAGTCTCATTTGGAGTGAATGAATGCACTTTGCTATTCCTACGGTTACTTTTTTTTTCTTCTCCCTTACTCTAAATCAGTGTATTATGGAGGGTAGATTTTAGGGGGTTGAGTGTTTTTTGTCTGCTTGCTTCTAACTAGAAAAGATAGATATGGAATCCCCGATTTTGGCTTGGAGGATATGAATTCGGTGTTTAGTTTTCAGAAAAATCTAAAGATCTCTTCCCTCATCTCTTCAGCAGGACGTCAGTCCTGTCTTACTTAGACAGTCTTTGGCTGTAGGGATGTCTTGAAGCTCTCTTGCTTCTCTTCCATGAGGAAGAGTAAGCAACTTAATTGATTAAACAACTTAATATATTGAGCGTGATCAAAAAATGCAACAGAAGCCGTTTTTGCAAAGCAACAATAAGAAACTAGGCAAAAAAGAAAAAACAAAGATTCTGAAGAATCAGCGATTTTAAGTGTTTTTCCTAGATGTTTTAACAAGTCTGTTTCTTGCCAGCACGTCTTTCGCATCTAATTTATTCCTTCTCAGGCTAAAGTATTTACCACATCATTTTTCTGCATATCACTTTCTTCAGTTAATGCTTTTTTTGACAATTACCTTGAAAATGAAATGATGATGGCATAATGATGTTTACAGCTGTCGCAGAAATAATCTTGCATGCTAGAGCTTGGGTAGCAAAGCATGTAAGCATGTACTAATTAAAAGCATGCAATCAGAACTTATGAATCAATTCCTTGTGACCTAATCGTGAAAAAGCTAAGAATTTGCAAAATTCAGGCATCTGTGAGGTCCTGTATGTAGTAGCAGATCTGTTAATATCTTAAATAGACCATCTGTCAGAGTGGAAAAGTACATCGTGCTTTTTCATGTGTGGATTACCTGTAGACTTTGGAATACCTTTTCCTTACTTTTTGTTTTTTCTATTCCCCTTCTACTATCTTTTTCCTTACTGAATCTACCTCTTTTTCCTCCCCTGTTCTCCTTTTTCCTGTCTTTTTTCTCTTTTCATCCATTGAAGCAAATCTTTCACAAACAGGCTGTAGTCTGCACAGCCTGAAAATTGATTTCCTATCACTGGGCAGTCTGCTTCAGAATTGGTCAAGAGAGTGAGGAGGTACTGTTGTACAGTGCAATGTTTCCATGAAGAATTGCTCTGAAGTGTAAGTCTGTCTTAGTTGTCCAAAGGAATTTTAGATGCTTGGAGCTTAATTTACAGTTAAGAATCTAAGTTGGGAGCTATAGATAGTATGTGGAGAGTGTACTAAAATGGTATTAGACAAAGGAAAAAGTGGAAAGTGCTAGTGGAGCGGGTATTGGATAACTTAAGGGAGACCTGGGTCAGTTTCTAACCGGATTACATTATTTTTTATGTGACTTTGGGGAAGTCACTTAACTTTTCATGGTTGAGAAACTGAGATGGGGAAATGTTTCATCTGCAACTATCTTTGGCACATTTAGTTTTCTGATTCTTCAGGGCAGTGTTTTCTCTGTATAGTGCTTAACCCAGTGACAGCGCAATAGAAGGCTGATATTTCTTTTTGAAACCAGATATCCCAGAACCGCTGATGGTTTAAGTACAGGAAAAGCCACCTACCTCTGCAAGCTTCCCTTCATAGCAGAGCAGACTAATTGGCCATATGCAGATCCTAACTGCACTTCAGGTTTGAAGGAGGTTGGAAATTGATTTGATTTAAGCAGGAGCTCGGGTTTTTTTCAATTATATGGAAAAATATCCTGTTGCTAACTTCTTACTATTTCATGGAAACTTCTAGTTACTCATTGCTGATCTCTTTTTTTCATTTCATGGGAACCTCCAGTTAGACTGTCATTTCTATCTCCTCACTCCTTTCCTCCTTTGTTTCTCTAGTAGATTTAGAGGGAGTTGCACATGACCAACTTGAAACAGATGACATGGATGAAGTGATCACGAAGCAGGACAAACAGGTTTGCTGCTCAGCCTTAACTTCCTATCCTGATACAGATTCTTCCTGTGTTTCCCTTCCTCCTGACAGTCAGTCTTGACAATGAACTGATCATTTGGTTTTGCTAGGGCAGTATCCGTGGTCCTTTGGTAATTGATGAAAGGATACGACGCTGTTGCTGTCATAGTTTTCTAAAGATACCTTAATACAAGTACAAAATCTATTAATCCTACAGAAAGGTGTATTGTATTGAGAGCTCTGTGTGTTATCAGTGTTTCTTCTGTGAAATGATGGTAGTGGTTTCTTTTTGTATGTTTTTACATAGCAATGTGGTTTTTAATATTTGTGCACTTGGCTTGAAATATTTTATCCTAGGAATCTGAGCTCTTCTTGTCTCCTTAAACACCACTGTGTTCTGCTGCAAGCTTGAATGAGTTTCAATACCTCTTTCATTTTAAGAAGGCTTGTTAAAACTAGTGTAAAGTAGGACTGTGACCATAGAAATCTTAGCAATGCATATGGCTGTATGGTTCTGTATGAAGATTAATTGTTGCGTTTTCTTTGCGTAACATAAAATGTGTATCAGTAAAATAAGGGTAACTTGTGACTAAATGTACTAGCACAATTGATCAAGAAGTCGTCTAAGAACTTGTCATGTAATATCAAACCTTTGGTGTTGCGCCTTCAAATAAATTTTAATCAGTTACATGTATCAGCATGGATTAATCTGAATCTGAACCAGTTCTTGACTTTTCTTCAAAAAACAACTTTTCCTTTACCTTTTTGTAGCTTTTGGATGGTTTTATCGGTATGAAGGAAAATTTCCCACAATCCGCAAGGTACAAAGTTTGATATGTGAATTTGTTTGATGTGCATTTCAATTTTAATTCCTCTTTTTTTTCTTCTTCTCTGTTATTACTAGACATTCCTTATAGTCAAATGTTTCTTCTCTTAATGTGTGCGCAAATTAAGGTGCGTTCGGAATGCATCTCCCCAGAAGTTTGTCCTTTTGAATACTGTGGACTTTTCAAGTCCTGCCAGCTGCAGTGGGGAATGTATGTCAATACTTCGCAATACGTGTGGGCAGTGCATGTCTTTAGGTTCTCCAAAAGTCTTCAGAATAATGTATCAAAAAAAATACAGTGACAAAAATTCAGTAGGAAACAAGCATGCAGTTCCCAGTTATACTTTTGCAAATCTCCCAGTAAAAGGAGTGCTGAAGGCAAAAGGCTTTTAGGCATGTACATCACGCAGAATGGCAAAACCAGCTGAAAATCTTTAAGCTTGACAGAGTATTTTATCTGTAGAGTTGCTGCTAAAGTATTGCAATTTCAAATTATTGTAGTTTCAAATAATACTTTATTCCTGCTGTTGTTTTATTCTCTTTTTTTTCTTTTAGTGTATATTAGCCATATTATAGGGGCTTTGCGATTGTGTTGTGTGTTTGGGTTTGGTTGGTTTTTTGGATGGCTGATGGTAATTAACTGGGGTAGAAGTGTCAAGGGGAGTTCATATGTCTATCTCCTGAGAACTAAAGGTTTCTGAGGAGGTCAGGATTGTATCTGACAGGTGAAGTATTTGTGTTACCATTAAGGACTCTTACTTTAACCTTCTGTGTGGACAGGAAATGCCTACTCTGCTAGAGAATAGGAAATTATGGTACACTCTGATACCATTTTGTACTGCTAGAGACTGTAAATCATCATGGATTTGTAACTTATGTGAAAGCCAGTACAGTTAGGATTTCTATCTGAAAAGTATAAATACATGTTATGAAAACTCAGTCTCCTCACACAAATAGGTCATCTTCTGTATTGCTGCTGACAAAGATAGTTTAGAGAACCTCCAAATACCTTTCATATGGTAATGAAGATCTTACCCAGTTCCTGTTGAACTCTACTACACAGTGTGGACTAGAAGCTTGAAAATATGTATTTTTAATCTTTTTCTTTTAGAAATATTTTTAAATCTGAAAGTGATGAATTTTCATTCTACTCCAAATTGCTTGCTAATTGCTTTTTTGTTTTGTTTTAAAACCAAAATTTTGCTCTGTACTAAAAATGTCTTTAATAGGAAGTAAACTGAATCCATGGGGAAAATAGATGGAAAGGATGACTCATCCTGTTGTATCTGAATGCACTGAATGCAGCTAAGACGGTCTGATATATGTTCATATTCTGAAACACTTTGGCATGTGTACTGCTTAATGAGCCTTAAATTCAGTAATTTTTTCAAGTGTTGATACCTATCAGGTTGATCTGCCAGATGTTACATTTAGTAGACAGTACTAAATGTATCTTCTAATTTGAGCATAAAATAGTATCAGCAATTGTTATTAAGATACAAACTAATTAGCCCTGAATACAACATGCCAATAGAATTATGTTTATGTTAAAACATTAGTGTGAAAAGCTAGATTATTTTTTTTACTTAAACTCTTTATTAATTTTTGTCTCTGACAAATATTTATTTATTTACCACCACCACCACTTAACCATGAAGCAATAGACAACATCCCACTGAACTCAGCAGTACAAAATTCCAATTAACTACTTGACTGGGAGAATTAACTTTTGTGGATACCAGAGAAAATGTCTGTTTTCCAAGGCTTTATTATCAATATTATATGTAAAAGGTGGAAGGAAGACGTATAATGCTGTGTAAGGCAAAGCATGTTCCTGCTTTGAATTCCCAAAACCACTATGAAAAGTCAGTAGCTGATAATAATGAGGAGAGCACAATCAAACTTGAAGCGTAGCCTCTCTGGGCACAGACAGTAATTGACAATAAGTGGCCAGCTGCTCCTCCTTCTTACTTTCTCATAAATAAAAGGAGAACATGGGCTTTCCAATATGAACTGGGCCCTACCAATACAAACAGGAGAGAGAGCAGAAATGTGACAACATTACAGTAGAAATTAGGAGCATGGGGTATTTCGAAGACAACAGGAACAGAGGCTCCAAAAAGAGTATGTAGTTTTCCTCTTTGGTTGCACTCTACATGTAAAATTTTAGAGTTGCTTTGTGCTGTATTAGTTCATTCACGTGAGTAGATTTTATCCAGTTCTTGTAGGAGTTACTTGGTCTTCATGATGCAGTGTTCTTTCCTGGGAGCAATTCAGTTTCTGCACTGATCTAAGCCTTTCCTTAGTAATTGCTTATTTCGTTCGTATTAAGGCATGCAATGCTGGTTTTAGGACATCTGCATGAAAATGTTTTATGCATAGAATATTCACATCTACCTATACATGAGCATCTGTCACCTGAAATCAGTCAGTCTTGTATTTATATAAAAACGTCAGAACAAAGAGATGGCAAATCAAGACCTAACCAAAATTGTTTCAATATTCAAAGTTTTGTAGTGGGCCTGTGTGCCCTAATGTTTTAACTTTGCAGAGAAGCAAAAAAAGTTGAATTGTCTGATCTTGTCCAATTTACGTTAATGTGCACAGGCCCTCCGAATAAGGTTGAATTTCCTGCAAATTGCTAGGGAAATGGACTTTAGATTTTCTTTTAAAAGACCATCCCCATACTTGCACAGACTGTAATTAAGTTTTCAAGGCAGGCACTCATGTACTGAGTTTGAAGTTTGCAATGTTTCTGGCTGATGTAAAAATATGTTTAACTGAAAAAAAAAAAAAAAGAAAAACAAAACCACCAAAACTTCCCAGAAAGGAAAAGAGCGAAAGAAGTCAAAAAGTGACAGTCTGTGTGAACAGAAGAAGAATAAAAAGGAAATGGAGTTTGAGCAAAAACTTGCCAAAGAGAAAGAAGGAATGTTGGAGAAAGAAAAACAACTGAAAATAAATCGTCTGGTGCAAGAGGTATGTTCTGTTCTCCTATCAAGTGCAAAACTATATTGAAAGAAAATGAGCTGAATCTTTAGTGGAATTATCTTAGCGGGACACTTGTTTAATTATGTCAAAGATAATAAATTTTAAAAAACCGCTGCTTCACTGCAAAACTGTTTGCTTGTTTCTACAGTCAGTTTTTGCCCAAATGAGGATACATCTGCAGTTAATGAGTGTCCATGTGTAGTGATGAATTTAATGAAAGACAGCAAAATAGGAAGTCATTCTCAAAAGCATTATTAGTTTTAAAACTAATTTAAATGGCATTTCATACTTCTGAAACATATTTGTATTGTAACTATACCTATAACCTTGTTTCATGCACTGATGTTGTGGTTAAGGTATCTGAGACGGAACGAGAAGACCTGGAAGAATCAGAAAAGGTGCAGCACTGGGTGGAAAGACTTTGTCAGACACGGTTAGAACAGATTTCCTCTGTGGAGAATGAGTCTCCTGAGGTAAAAGTCTGGCTTCTCCATATATTGCATGACTTCTAAATAACTCACTAGTTGTCTCCTAAAAGCAACAGGTTTTTACCAGAGAAAAACCAGCCTTAATTCTGAGAAGGGAAAAAAATGTCAGTAATTGATGAATTACAACTGATAGTATTTGCTGCTCCTATGTTTTGTAGACACATTTTTATTATTTTAATGAACTGGTTTTATTTTGTCCTTAAGTATATTATCACCGCAAAATTAACAGTTTTATTGGCTCATGAGCTGTTTGGGCTAGGTGGGACATGCTACCAGTAGTAAAACTGAGACTAGAAGACCCAGCCATATTTTTTAGTATCCTATGAAAATAAGAACATCATTGATGATGGGCTCTTGGATAATTCCTTGTATTGCATGAGATAAAGGTACAGGTTAAGAAAATGACCGAAAGATAAGAAACTCCCAAAGAATAGGGTTTGCTTTTGTGTTTTAAATAGTCCCCTTAAATGAAGGGAGTTGCAGATAGTGGTTGTGCCTTAGAGCCTGATGGTTCTAGATGTGGAGTGAGGCTTTCCCACCATCCTGCTGCTCTGGCTCTCTTCCAAGCACAGCTGCTTTCAAGAGGAACACTACAATCTGCTGAATTCCCCTGGGATCCCAGAGAAATTGCAACCACAAAAGGAACCCTTGGGGAACACTCGCATGAATTTCCTTCAGGGCAATGTGGAGAAGCTCTGAAAAAAGCAGCTGGTCTCTTGTTCTTCCTGGCCTCAGGCTGAGATCCATGTTGGCTCTTCAGTGCAGGTCTCTAGGACAGTGAAATGATTATGTTGAGTTTCTTTCACTACCTAAATTTGTCTGCCTGTGTTCTGCTAGATCTTTGTCTCCCTTACTTTGTAAAGTAAGAGGGAAAATTACAGATTAAAATCACCGTTGTATTTCCAGAGCTCTACTGTGATTTAAGACAAGCACCCTGTGTTGTACTTGCTCCATCAATTCTTCTATTACATTATGAATAAATATTCTATTGCAATTCTACAAAACTACCCAAGCAGTTAGACTCCTGTAAACCGAATGCTTCTGAGGGATAAATGTAGCTGAACAATAGTCAAGTACTACAGGCTTGAACTGCTACTTAGATACAAGAGCAGTCAAGGTCTCTTGTCCTCTGCCAAAGAAATACCTGGTTTTTAGTACCGAGAGGTGAGTATGGCAGATAAGGAGATCCCAAAGAATGTCAACAGAGATACCCACTCAAGGGAAGTATTGTCATATTAGACTAAGATGTATGTGTTTGTAGGACAGCTCATCTCTCTAATATTTCCTCAGCTGTGTCTGTCTTAAGTAATTCAGTTTGATCAGTGATAAAAGAAATGTTAGCAACTCTAACAGCATATGTAGAAACCTTCTTCACACACACAACCTTATTTTTTATGTGAGCTGCTCATGATATTCAAACTCTGGATGCATCTGGTGTTGATTAACAGAAATTAGAAAGTCCAGAACCTCCAGAGGATCTTAATTTCATAGCACCCTAAACTTTTTGTTTTGATAGCTGCTTAAGCTTACTTTCCCCACTTGTATTAACATCTGGTTATGTTTACACCAGACTTTAGTACCTTTCCCTTTTTTAATAACATGGAATTGCAGGGCCCATCTTCCATTATTTTCCTTTTATATCATCACCTTTGCAAGGAGCAGTTCTTGCTTTCTCTTCATAAGACCTAGAGAGTCAAGAGTTGTGTTATCTGTGATTTGTCCTGTGATTTTACCTTCAGAAGACTCCATGCAGTTGGGTATTTTGTGTGGGGTTGGTTTTTTTTGTGTAATCCCCCGTGCCCCAACAGCCAAGGCTACTGTCACAGCACTCTAATTTTGTTCTTTCTAAACTGGAATCCCAAGGAGTGCTTTTAAAAAGGACTTACTGAGGAAAAAGTTTGTGTATATTCTGTGTGGGAGACACCAAGAGCTTCCTGTGCAGGAGCAGGTAGGCTGAGTGATGTTCTAGGATTTGCCATTAATTTCTTCAGAGCTGTTGCAGGCAGATGAACTGTTAAGGCAGGTTTCTGTTCTGTTGCGCATAGTTGACAAGTGGACGTCCTTCCGCTTCTCCTTCTGCCACATCAGTGCGGCGTTTTGCTGGTGGCCTGCAGCTTCATACCACAGATCTTGATGATATAAACTTAGATGAAGTTGAGAAGCCTAAACAACGTGTGGCACCACCTCCGCCACCACCCCCCATTGTTACTCCAGGACCATCAGCTCATCCACTTCCTGCATCAAAAGTTCCGCTCTCAAGAGGTCCAGCCCTGGCAGTAACGCCAGCTTCCCAGGTGACCTCATGATCTGTTTGGATGCATGTGCCTTTACCATTCCCCTGCCTGGCCTCCCTCCCCTTCTCTAGTCACCCACTTTATCCACTGGATCTACCCATCTGCCATATGCGGTGTCAAAAGAAGGAATGCGGTGGTTTCATTGTTTCATAGTAGTGAATGCAGTCCAGAGGTAGCTTTATTTTAATTTTTAAATTTTTTTTAACTTTAATTTCAGAGGGTTTTGCTCTCTCTTCCCTAAGTACGTTGTAATCCTATCACATGCAGTTAGCTTGGGCAGAATGTATCAGTTAAAAAGACAATTTGGACTTGAGTGTTTAAAGATTAAAGAAAAAAAGCAATGGCATGCAGCAGATTTAACTCATAGTTAAATTTGAGAAAAATATCTGTAGTGAAAATGACTTGTTGAAAGTGTTTTAAATATGCTTTGTTAGGTGAGAAGAGTGAACAAAGAAAATTAGCTTAAAATCAGAAGCTCAAACTTTTATAGCATCAACACTGTATAAATTACCATTAAAATACTTTCAAATGAACAAGAGCCGGTAATTAGGTTTGACTTTTTTTTGCACACACAGGAGTTAGGGATTTCTTTGAGAAAACATTGTGACTTTCTCTTTATTACAATCTCAGTCCAAAAGAGGATCAAATATAAGAAACCTTGTGGCAGGTCTCACTTTAGGAGAGAAATGGCAGCTGTTTCATCTTAATTCCCTTTGCTAAGCACTGTAGTGGGATTCATGTACTCATTTTTGTAGCAAAAGATTCTTATTTGTTTGAAACAGCAGAAGAGGATCCCATATGGTCACTTCTTCCCTACACAGTTTTCTGCATGGATTGACTGACTGCATTGTTGGCTTGCTTTTTTTTTTTTTTTGCATGATTACTTGGAAATCCTAGGCTTTGCGTTTGCATGATTCTGGTTGCGGTGGGGAAGGATATGCAAATCAATCACTTCTCAGGGGAAACTGGCAGATTATTTCTATGTGAATAATTGCCCTAATGTGAACTATCAATCTCTTCTAAACTTAAGCAGACCTCTGTTAGTGCTCCATCTATATGGTTTATATGTTCAAAGTGTCAAGAATATGCTAGATCCACTGAAACGGATATGTCAGATGTTCTTATAGGTGACAGGTTTCCCAAGTTGTTTGCGAAATAAAAATGGTGTGTAATGACACGAGTGTACAAAATACTAGTGTTCAGAGGAGAAATACGTTCTCCTAACACTAACAGAAAATATCCAGATAAAATAAGTAATATAAGAACTGCCATACAGGATCTGACCCCAAACCCATATATTCCAATATACATTTCTGGCAGTTTTTCACTGGTAGATATGTTAAAGAAAAGAGGTCAATAATTAAAGAAAAATACATCAGGTAACAACAACAAAAAAAATAACCTAGCCTTCAAAAATGGTAAGTCAGTTTTCACTGAATATAATTAGTGTATATGAGGAAATAACTAATCTCTTAGAAAAGCATTAATACTGAGCCAAAGCTGCTTCATTTCTAAGTAGATAACCCAGTATTCCTGATGTGGTTTTACAAATGGAAGAAAAATCAGAAGCTGGACAATTTATCCTTGCTGGTTTTTATAAAGTAATTTTTTAACACCACAGATAAGCAGAAGCAGTGTACTTTATTTGACTTCATGGAATCATGGAATCTTCAGAGTTGGAAGGGACCTCTAGAGATCATCTAGTCCAACTCCCCTGCTAAAGCAGGACTTTACTCAGGACTTTACTGCACATTACTCAGGACTGCATCCAGACGGGTCGTGAAAGTCTCCAGAGAAGGGGACTCCACAACCTCCCTGGGCAGCCTGTTCCAGTGCTGTCACCCTCACCATAATCACTTTAATCACTTCAGTGATTAAAGGTCTTGTGTTTATGCCTGCCAAAGCTGAAAATAAGACAACTGTTGTTGTCCCGTAAGTGTACTTTTCTAATACTACTGAAGCTGGTAAAGCTTCTCTATGTTGCTAAGGTTTTTTTTCCCCACGTTGTTTAATTTCAAATTCAGCTTGAGCAAATATGTGACAAAAGGAATGAAATCTTGTCAAATACATTCTCGACAACTAACTATTAAAATATCTGATATAAATTGATCTGTTTCTCAAAATTATTAGTAGCTATATACTTTGTATGAACCTGGTACTAAGTGTGTTACCGTTTAGGTTGTAAGAAACACCTCCCACGTCGGCAAAGTATCTTCTGTGTCAAGCAATCCGCTGGTATGTCATGTACTGTTAATAGTGACTGTAGTTTTATGAACTTCCCGTGTAATGCTAATGTCAAGGAAATGTCAAGGGTTTGACTCTGCATGGCTAATTTATTTCAAATTCAGTACTTGCATTCGTGTGTGTGGATCCATTGCTGTGTTTACCTAATACCAGGTAGTGGAAGTGATTCTCAGTGGTCTGAGGACTTCATATTTTAACACTTCATCAACATAAGCCCAAGTTTGCATGTTCTGTTTGTCATGAAGCATATACTTTGCTCTTCTGCCAAGACAGACAAAAGGAGCCAGGACCAAACTATATTTTAAACATAATGGGTGCTAAGAAGCAAGGTTTCTTCTCAGAAGAACCAACGTTTTTTTGGTAACTCTTTGCATTGATTTTGATTCAGGATGGCCGGATGTCAGGTTTTCCCATTCTGAGGCGTTCTAGAAAAGTCTGTCTCTAAATTGTGCAACTCCAGGCAAAATCATCCAGTTCCAGTGAACTTTAACAAGATGATAGCCGTGAACCTACTGATTCTTCTAAGATCAGAAAGCTTAACCATATGATACATTTTACAGTGTGGAACAACATTAGTTGAGGGATATCCACAGGGACTTTCAAAGATCTGGTTCCAAAATGTCTTTCTTAAATTATTTAAAAAAGGAGGGGGGGACGGGGAAGGAAAGGCCAAACAAAAAACACCCCAAAAATCCCTTATTTAAAAAAAAACAGTGGCTTAACCAATTTGCTGGAAGCAATTCAAATAATTTCAGAGGATACAGTGTGTACTATATGAATGATATCTGGAATACATCACATTTCCTATGAGAAACACTGACAAAAGTGTGCTGAGAGTTGCTGGGGTTAAGTTAGAAACTAAACCCACAGGGCTCAGTTTTGAACTCTTTTCTTGAATAAAACTATGCTTGACGTCAGTGGGAGTTTTAACTGAGTAAGAAGTGTACAATCGGGTTAGTACGTGCTGGATGATTAGGTCTCAGATGCCTCTGGGTATCTGTACTTTGTAGAGTCAAGGGTAGGTAATTAACATAACTAATCCTTGCTCTTAAGTCAGGATGCGTTACCTTGAAATTCTTTATGGAAAGCTGATCGCTGCAGTCCTGGTGAATTTCATCTTAAAAGATCTATTTAGCCTTAGATTAGTTAAAATCTCATTTTAGGTTCACTATGTTCTTACACTCAACTTTAGCTTTTATTTTTTTCCTGTAGTTTCTCATTCAGTTCATTGCCTTTATGGGATAAATGCCAAAAGCAGCGATGAGATTTTTCCATAATCTTGCTGGAGAAGTCATAGTTTAGGGGGAAAAGCTACTTTTTGGATGCAAGAGAAATTATGTTTTGGCTTGTAAACTTTGTAAGTCTTAAAATAATTCTGTAGGCCTTTTGTTGTACAGTGATAAATTCATTACCATAAACTATTTGTATCGAGGCATGTTGGTGAAATGATGGATTTGCAGAAATTACATTGTGAATTTTAATTTTCTTAAATTAACCCCATAGCAACTTGCTCCAAGTCCACCTACCCAACGACATCCAGGTGTACCAATAGTCTCTAAACCAGTCATGCTGCATCCTGACCCAAACTTTATGGTCAGGCCAACAATCAAATCAGAGGCTCTGGTAAGCCTTTTAATGTTATTTTCCAAAGTGTTACAGTACCGTGGGATTTGTTGGTGACTTTTCCTCAAAGAAACAATGCTTGTCTTGTTTTCTGCTAACTAAAACTTATCCAGATTTTCAAGTGATCACTAATGGTAAGTACAAAAGAAGGGTGTTTTTCCAATATTTTTTTAATGATCTAAAAGTCACTCTTAGTGACGTTTTTTGTACTGGGGTGCATAATTCCAGAGCAGCGTAGAGCCTTAGACCCCTTAGATCTTATTTTTCATTTATTCATATGCTGGTTTGTATTTTTATAAATTCTGAAGTCCTTTGCCAGAAATTAAATAGTAAAAACTAATTACACTGTATTTTTTCTTTGTAGATAGTCATGAACATACTTGAAATGTAGATATATAACTCATCATTTCATTTCCAGAGAAAAAAAGCTCATTGTTATATCTTAGACTTCAGCATACTGGTCATGCAGTGCTATTACAAAGTTGTCTCACAATCAGATTCTTTTTCTTATTTCTTTTCCATTTCTGTTTCAAATGTAAATGAAGAAAAAACACTTAGGTTAAATATTTTAGGACCAACCATGTTGCATCTTTGGGAATTGTCGTATATGAGTGAAGGTTGGCCAAGGCTTACTAAAAAAAAAAAAAAAAAAAAAGAGAAATACTGCTCTGACAGGTGATAACTCCTAAATGACAGCCCTGAAAACTCATCTAAGAAAGCTGACAGACCAATTACTAGTATTTATTCTTAAGGATCATCATGACTCACGCCATTACAATTAGAGTTGTGTGTCTGTTATACACGTGTGTGGATGTGTGTACATTTATATGAGAAAGACAGTGTATTGCAACGTGAGCTTTCTAAGTGACGGAAAATACATCACATTTGCCATTCATTTATTTAATTACAAGCTTATGCTATATCTGACAATAATTGATAGGCACAATATTGCTAGTTGTCTTTCATTAAAGTGGGATCGATTTTTTTTTTTTTTTGTCATTTTCTGATTTAATAATTTAGATATTGTTCTTCTTTATTTTCCTGGTTACAGTTTGAACAAATTTTAGTGATACGTAATAACCAGTTTTCCCACAGACATAGTCGTCTTGAAACTTCTATATTATAAATGTGTTGAAATGATAAATGAAAGCAGTTTTTATATGTTGTTCAAGAGAAGGCAGGTACCTGTACTAAAAATAAATTCAAATCCCTTTAGATATTGTGTAGGTATTTCCTTCAGTTGTATGCATTGGAGCTTTGGAACTTTCATTTTGATTGTGCGCAATAATTCAGCATCTCTAAGCAATTTGAAATTCCTTAGAGAAGGAATGAACAGAGATAAATTATAATCTGCAGTTAATATAATTTAGCTCTTGAAAATAAATGCCTGTTGTGCAAATATAAACTAGTTTGCAAAATTGATAATACCCTTATGTGTGATCAGACATCCGTGGTACAAATTGAAAATGTTTTTTTGTGTTGTTTGTTACCGACTGCTTACAATTAGTTTGAGAAATTGTCAACAAGATCTATCTCCATAGGGAAATTTTTTATGATTTGTTATGCATGCATGCATGCACATTTTCCAAATCACAAGTCTGCTAAAATGTTTCAGTTGTCAGTCGTCACATTCCCAAAATGTTTCATATTAGTTGGAAGATTACAATTTCAGTGGGAGCAATATTCTGATAGGACTTGGAGAGAAAACTCAGTCTATAAATTGTTTTTGTAGACCTGTTACCTCTTAATTCCTTTTATGACTTAATGCAGTAAAGAGTATTCATCCTGGCTGCGATGAAGTCACAGTAGGATGTGGAGTAAGACTTGCATGGATACCAAAGTAAAGATGGAGGCTGCTTCCATTAGTTAAAAAATGAAAAGGCCAGTGTATGACAAAACGGACAAGGAAGTACCAGCCTGTCTCCAGAAATGTATAAGAACTATAATTTGTTTTCATCCAGAAGGAATGATTTTTGTTTGTTTGAGGAGGGGGTGAGGAGACCTTTTTTAAGTCAATGGTTCAGATACAGGACCAGTTCAGCTTCTCTTAGCGAAGGGAAGTATCACCAAGGCAAAGTACCTTTTACTACCCTATTTCTTGTCTCACTAGATTTCACAAAACTTACAGATCTCCAGTCTTTATGTCTTAATATGACATAATGCACATAATTCCTTCTACCTCATTTTTATCTGAATTTTGTTGTCCTGAGCACCAAGCTCTAGAAACTGGTCTTGATGGATTTACTTGATGCAAACAGCTAATCAAGTGAGCCTATACTCGAGCAATTCACTAGGAAAAAAGATAAAAAGCATGAACATTAGAATAAAATAAAAATGCAAGAATGGGTAAAACATTCCTGTTTTATGGAAGGCAGTTGGGCCAGATAGGAACAGTGAAGTTTCTGTTGTGACTTAAGTCTTCATATTAACTGAATTCAGGTCAGAATTCCCAGGTCTTTTAACAGTTCATTAAAATGAAATTGTCTCACTTATAGACAGGGAAATGACGGGTGAGGATTAAACTTTGAGTGTGGCCTTGAATACCCAGGGCTGCTCTGGGTCAGAATCAGTGTGAGCTGTTTGTCTCTGCTGTTCTAGAGTGAATTGAAATACGCTTGTGGCAAAGCTAATGAGATTTTGTCTCAGAGGATTGTTATGATTTAGTAGTGGGCTTTTCAGAGAAACAAAAGCAACATGAACATTAGTCTCTGCTCTCCCAACTATTGCAAACATGCTGTTGTGTGAGTTAGAAGACTTTGATGCACTTGCTGCTACTAAAGATTTTTCCTCCCTCACTCCTTTCTTGGATGCAGCATTTCTGAAAGGAAGAATGAATATTTAAGCTTTCCTCTAATTTGCAAGATTTGAAACCTGGCTCTGCAGGACTGCGGTCAAGGGACCTCAGACAGGTGCTTAGATACTGTGTGGTAAGATGTGCAATGATTGGAAATTTCAGTTATTACTGGCCCATAGCTATACCAAAACCATCTGTGTCGAAAAGGAAATATTTTTTTTTTCTAACTAGCTAGAGAGGGACTGAAGAGTTTTGTGGAAAATCTTGCCAGACTTGCTCAAAAGTTCTTCAAGACAAAAACTCAGTCTTTGTATTAATTAAATGCAGACCACAAAGCTTTCATTAATTCAGGAATAGTTATGTTTTTCCAAGTAACAGTATAGGACTATAGGACACTGATGGAATCAGTAGTGAAACTGATACATAGTCATTTGTTTTAAAGCAAATTGAGTTTGGAAATTTAAATACCATACTTTAGTCTATAGAAAGTTGTTCTTGTTTCCGAAGACTGAAAGATGTTACCTAATTTGATGCAGGGTTTTGAGTGGAGGCTAGAGGGGTGAGGGTTATTTTGCATATTTATTCATTTTTAACCCATCTTGAAAATTTTTGCAACATAATAAGAGGTTCTGTATTTTAAGTGATTCCAAAGTACAGTTTACCATGTTATTAGTGCACTAGAAGCAAAAGAAAACCAGAATCAATATGGGATTAAAATCATGGAAGCCCAACACAATAACATAAAATCTAGCAGTGATTAATCAATATTGTGAAATTACTTGTAGGTATCCAAATTGAAGCAAGATGACTCAGAAATAAGTCAGTTAAATTCAGGAGGAAATTTTCATTATGTAGAATGAACCTGTACTAATAATTGGCATTTAAATAATTGCTTCTTTTAGGATGAGCCCAAATACACCTATCTTTTCTTTCAGTTTATCAACTTCATAAGGAATTTAATAATGGAATTCACTTTTCAGTGTAGGATATTCCCTGCTAGGAGATCAAATCTTAAATGTGTAACATACATTTATCATGACTTTTCAATATTTTGGAAATTACTTGTCTAGCATTTTGTCCATTTTTTTTTTTGTTTTCACTTATTTTTTCAAAAATCATGGATCAGACACCCTAGCACTGTTCTGTAGAAATTAAGGATAAAAGGAGTCATGGCATATATTTTTAAGAAATCTTGTGGTATGGAAATGTGCATTATTTATGTAGTTTCTCTAGAATTCTTTCTTCTTTGTATTTAGTACTATTTCACTTTGTGTTTCTCTTGTTTTGAAACGGTGTAGGGAAAAAGCACAAATAAGTGCAAGTGTGATTCAGTCCCTAGAAGAGCAAAAAAAGCAGTGAGATTATTTGTGAGGACGTGATACTTATTTACAGCAAAAAGTTAATACCTGGTTTGGCAATTTTCTTTCTTTTGCAGCCACAAGAGATGTTTAAAAGGATGGTGGTTTACAATTCATCATTTAGATCTAACAAAAAACAAGTAAAATAACATTTTCCATGTTTTGTGTGGTACTTCTTGTTTTTACTGATTGTAGATTTAAAACTTTTCTTTCTAATCTTACTGCTCAGTTTCTAAAACAGAGGATAAAGACAGCCCTAGTGCATGAAAACTGCTGGTTTCAGTGTGTGCCTGTGGCTCCTGCTAGTCTAGACAGACAAAGAATGAGAAGATAGTAAATCCTTCAGGCTGAACTGTAACTACTTATGTGGTTCGTGCAATCTTTAATGTAGTTGAACACTGATAACTGATCTGATGCTGGCAAATTTTTTTAATATATATTCCTAAGGTTTCCGTGTTTATTTTAGTCTCCAGTTGCAATGCGTTCAGTAAGAAAATGTTAGTTCTTAGTTTAACAAATGAGCTATTACCATAACACATGTATTGGTAGGAAATCAGAGGAACTGGTGGTGGAAAGCACCACTATATTCATATAGCTTTTCTGTATTGTGTAGGATTTTTCTGCTGTATTACTACTTATATTGCTTTCCTCTGTCATAGTAATGAAGTTTTCATCTCTTCCTCTTTGATTGACATGGTTCAATAGATCCCTTGAAGAAGTGAATTTCACGCTTAACTTCTCTGCTGCTGTTAAATGTGCCAGTTTCTGTGTAAAACAGTTTTATTAGTGCAAGCTAAGTTAGGCACATTGCCATGTTATATGAAAATGTTGTTGCACAGTTGTGAGCTCACAGTATGAGCTTTTGAGTGGTAAACCATTGGGATTAATAATGATTTTTTTTTCTTCTTTTGATCAGTTCCAATCTAGATCTAGAAGGAAAAACTGTATTTGACTGAGATAAATCAAACTTTGAGATTGTTCGGTTGCAACTGAACATTAGTATGTTCTGTGTATATAACAGTTGTGTTCTCAGTAAATGTGTTTTTTGGAAAATTGTGTTGTATCTGGGCACGGGTTTCTCTTTTAGTTCTTCTTTTTTGTTTATTTCAGTCAGGTCTCAATTTCTATTGATGCTAGAAACTTCAGTGAGCAGTACCATTGGCTTCGGTGCTTGTGTTTTGGTTTTGGGGTTTTTTCTTTTTTTAAGTAGTAACTCTATCTTTCATCCAGAAGTCCAGACAGAGAGCTGTTTCAGTGCAATCATTTTAATGTTCCAGATTCTACTTATCTTCAGTCCTATGAATGTTATTGTAAGTCAAGAAAGGATCAGAATGCTCTTAAATTTTTTGCCTGAGATGTCCTGAGTAGTGGGAGGGAAGGCTTAGCACTATGGTTT
>VYZM01011645.1:173697-185406 GCA_013398915.1 Dromas ardeola | reverse complement strand
TTATCAATTTATGATAAGCTAATAAGTGTTTGATCCTGATAGCGAGTTTGTTCTCCGGTGTTTTTTCTACCCATCTGCCCATTTTATCTTTTGCTGTTGTTCGCAGGGGGTTTCTGTTTTTTCTGACCTTCAGAAATGTCTGAATCAGATTCCAAAATTCCCTTCTTGCAGTCTTCAAATCTGAGGAGGCTCCAGGTGGGCTGCTCACAAGTCATGCAAACAATTTCCATGGAGATACACTAGGATGCTTACTTTCCTTCTTAAGGCAGGCATCAAAAATTTTGCCACTGCTGGAACACCGGGGGCCTCTGCTGGAATGGTTTTTCCTCTGTTACTAGATCTGCATTTGCTGCATTATTGGAGAAAACACATAATAGTACAGCACTTTGGTGGGGCTTGGGGTCTATCTATATTTACAACAAGGTAACTTGGGCTATTTTTGATCTTCTCTGAAAGCATCTAAGATGAAAGAGGAAGTGGAGACAGATATAGGAAAGCAATCAATAAGATTTCTGTTGTCTATAAAGGAACTCTTAGAAATGTGAAGCATGTTCAGCTTTAAGAGGGTGATGAATTACAGGTAAGAAAAAGTTCTCTGGACTGTGATGCTGGATGTGTATGATAATGTCCAATGAGTGTGTAAACTATTAGCATAACAGCCACTGGAAGGAAGTTTTAGGGAATTAATTTTGAACAAGTACAGTGCAGACTGGCAACTCTTGGATACTTAAGTCTGAGTGTCTGGTGTTCAACTCAGACTGTTTGTCTACATGGAAAAAATGCGGAGTCTGATGTACTGCAGATACCTGCTTCATCCAGTATCACAGAACCTGCTGCATGATTAGCAAGGGATATCACTTACACATTTGGAAGGTAATTGTGCTTGATAGATAATTTCTCACTTAAGGTAACCATAGACTAGAACAAGCAAGGCTCTGATCCAGCAAAGCACTTCAGTACATGCTTAAATTTAAGCATATGAGCCAATCCCAGTGACATAGGTTGAGTTCAATAATACTACTCAGGCTTAAGTACTTTGCTGGATTGGGGCCTGAAGTCAAAATCTGAAGGCAAAGGATGTCTTAGTCCTGGAGATGCTTATTATGGAAAGTTGTTATTGCTAGCGCTGAGGTTCTAGTATTCATATTGGTTTTCAGTTCCTCTTCATTTTCTCAAGTAATCTTTAAAGGTTATTCCTCCCACCAGCCCCCACTGCACATTTTCTTGGCTTGTCCTTCTCTTATCTTTTCTCACCATTTCTCTTCCAGACATCAGTAGAACTCATTAGTCTTCAATAGTTATAACAGAGTTTGTTTATATGGTGCTTAAAAGAAAGTTTGGGAGAGACTGAGACCCTCCCAATATAAACTGAATAAAATAGAAATCAAACAGCTTTTTTGAGGGCAAGGACTTTTCTAAACAATAGGGAAGTGAGAGGGAAAGTTGCTAATGGTTATTCTTTATGTAGAGGTACCCCACCCCTCACCCCCAAAAAAGTTTCAAACTACTTTGCTCTGAGTTTGTTCTTTTCCCTCTGCCTTTCACCTAAGCAGTTCTGGATGCTTTTGCGGGAGTGGGACTGAGACCCCATGTTCATGTTGGCCGCAGCTTGAGACTTTTGTGCCTTAATGCCACTTAACAGAGAGAATGTAAATAAGACTAGGTAGAAAACATTCTATTAGAAACACTGGGCACAAAATTAAACTTTGGTTAAAATTTTGTGTTAAGTATTTCCTTGACAGGGTCAAATAGCTTTTCAGGCTTATCCTTTGAAACTTAGTAATTATAATTTTTCAAGTAACAATGTTTTTTTGTTGTCCTCATTCCCCCTTCCAGCATAAAACCTGAAATTTTCAGAGGAGAGACCCAGGAATGCTTTTTGGTCAGCAGCAATTCCAATAGCAAGAAAGGACAAAGAGAAAGAGAGAGGAGGAGAGATGCATGTTTTGGTTTTGATTATTCACAAAGAATTGTGATGAAACAGATCTTTGAATGTGAAGTATCAACCTGGTAGGACAGAAGAAATTGCATGCTGCTTCTTAGTGAAAATCAGGCAGCTCCGTCTTAGTGCAAAGGAGTGACATGCATAGCAGGAATCAAAAACTGAAGAGTTATTCAAGCTGGGTGAAAGAATTCCAGTTCAGAGCAGTGACTTATAATCAAGCTATTCATTCACAGATTGTAGCTGGTTACGAGAATAAAAGGAACTGAGACGATTGGGGTGAGTTCTTTGTGCTTCTGACTCCAGGTTGCTTTTTCTTCACACAGGGGAAGGCAGTTTCCCCATCACATATCTCATACATCTGAGTATGTGCAAATTCTCTATTTTCAAATAAACCAGCATTGTTATAAAGAAGTCAGTGCATGTGGCATGCTGTGTTCTACAAATCATACAATTTATCAAGACACAAAGTCCAGATTGAGAGAAGAGCAACAGAAAAAGGTCTATTCTCCAGCCAACATAAAAATTTCTCAACAGTGATGTCAGAGTTAACAGGTGGGTACAATGTAGTTTATAATGTTCTTTTCTTCTTCAAGTAGAGAATTTTAATTGCAACAAATTGTGTTAATGCTCATAGGATAGATTAAAATGGAGTGGGTGAGCATATTTTTTGGTTGGATTGTTCACAGGGAAAAATTATCTGATTGCATTAAGTTGCCTGGCCTACTTGTAGTGATTTATCCTAGATTGTACTGCTGCAGGAAAGCTGTGTTTTTTCTGGTTTTTTTTTTTTTAAAAAAGCTATGTCAATATTCACATTTCTATATCTCTAGCCAGACAAACAGATGCAGAGACATTTTTTTCTGTTGTGTCATTGAAGTGCTTCATGAATTACATACCTTCTCAATGATAAAATTACCCAGTATTGCCTTTTCTAATGGTATATTTAAACCTCTGTGTATGTGAACAGATATGTTTAAAATACCGTACTAAATAGATGGAGAAAAGTGGCTAGATTTATAAATGATACAAAGGGACAAAATGCCTACACTTCTTTACATTAGGACAGGGCAAGTGACTGTTATATGACACATTTCACCATTTTCCTAGGAAGCAGATTACACCCGAGGATTAAATCTCAGTTATTCTCTATTATCGATATAGTCTCTTAATCATGGGGCAACGAGCTGTATAGTCAGCCTTGTTCCCACTAGTGGAAGAGAGCGGAGTTTATATCTAATTCTAGCATGATCCATTCCTTATCTTACTGTATCTTGGGTCTTCGTGGGCCAAAATACAAGTAAATGGGGAAATGGCAAGTACTCTTCTATGATGTGGTGATACCCTATCTGAAAGCAGAGGCAGTTCAGCATTTGTTAAAGAAGCCCTGGCCAGTTTCAGGATTGGGAATACATAGAAAGGAATCTTACTTTTTCTGCCCAGTTACATTGAGCATGTGCTGAGGATGTATCCCTGGCACACATGAGAAAATCATCACTTGTCAGTGCTCTCCAGCTGGATGTGGTTGTTCTTCTTGTCTCCACTGCATTGCTGTTACGCTGTAGATGAAAAACAGACAGCAGATGATTGTACGTGAAAAACTTCCATGGCTGAGCCTCAGCGTATGACATCCCCCGTCACATTTGGACTGCTAAAATGCAGACATGCAGAAAGTTTCCACTGGCTTGTATTGCCTTCTTATCACAGAAGACAAATATAGCCTGGGGAAAGCATTCTGAGACAGGCTACTTACAGCCATGAGAAAAAGAGAGAATTGGGAATAATTCCATATAGGAGGGGAGATTAGAGTTTGGGAATTGTACCCCACGTAGGTGGTTCTGATACATCCACTTGTGGTATCAAGTGGGCAGACAAAGTGTTTGTGCCCGCAGGTGGCTGCCCAGGTGCCTACTGAGGAGCCATGGACTTAAGCTGAGAAGTACCTGCGACTGCATCAGGCTCCTGCCAAGGAGACCCCACAAACTATTTCCTACAATCTCTCTATAAACTAATTCCTGTAAAGTAAGGCATTTCTCTTTACTGTGTTTTACGAACTGGTCTCATCGGCTGTTTATTCTAAAAATTATAAAACTGAACATGATGTTCATGAATTTACTTATCAATTCTCATTGTATCCTCAGTGTGATTTTTAGCTCTATTAATCACAATTGTGGGCAACTCTGAAACTTTTACAGTTTTAGCACACTGCAAATTGTCTGTTGTGCTCGCGAGTCAGGGTTGTTTTCTTAACTAATGCTATAGAGTGAAATGGTGTAACATATGCTGTTATGAAAACATTCAACTTTGAGAAAATAGATGGTTTTTTTCAGAAAATCTCCTACAACAAAATAATAGGGTTTCTCTTTTAAGAAGAGATGTACAAAACAAAGTGTTATTTTTAGCCTTGTGTTATCACCAGTCAGAAAAAATGTAATACATGTGCTGAAGGCGAGAATTACTTTTGAAGGAAAGGGATTATTCTCTTTATAACCATTATCAGAAAAAAAAGCAACTTTTCCAACTTTTTTTAATTGGTCAGAAAAGTTTATTTAGATTTTTTTTTTTTTAAATCAGAATGTGAGTTTTCATATGTAGGGACGTAATATTCCAGCCAATAGATCATACTGTCCTGAGAGCAGTTCTCATAGAAAGATCTACAGCTACTTTACATCCTGCAGTGAAGTGGATACCTAGAGTTGTTCGGTGCCATTTGTATGATCATAGTGCATGTAAGTGCCACTTAGCATGAGGGTGCTGATACATCTTAAACATGGTCCCACCTCTAAATCTTTTTTTTTTTAAGACATTTCACAGAGAAAATAGTCCTAAATAGCAATAAGATTAGCTGTAGTATTTTATTTTAGATGCTGCTGGAAATCAATCTCTCTTCATTATTTTTAACCCATTCTTTACCACACTAAGTTCGGCAGGATGCTGTAGCTGCACAAAGCCCTTGTTTCTATTATTCACTCTTAAAAAAAGCAACTTGTAAATGCACTGTGTAACACATTAGAACTAACCTGGATTTTCACACCCACCCCTTATTTCAGCCACTTAAGGAATTTCTAGTTGTACGAGTGGAATACGAGTTCAAAATATCAGGGCAGGATTATTCCCTGAGGTAAATCCTCTGGGTTATTCACAGCACGAAGGACCTGTGGCATTAGCTTGAACAGCTGAGGTTTCTTTGTCATTAACGAGAGACTCTACCTCCCTGCCTCCTAAGGAGGCACTCCTAGTTGTTGATCAGGGATCGGTAGCCTGGCCCCCTCTCAGTAAAGCTGGTTTTCTGTGTACTAAGAGGATTGCCATGGTGTTATGTGCTGGGCAGTTGCTTTTGCTCCTATTTAGAATTTTCCCTTTTTTTTTTTTTTTTTTGGCCAAAAATACTAATTTAATGTGACCCAAACTTGTAAATAGCTTTAGCCCCCTTGATGCTCTGTTATTTTACGCAGTTTAAGGGTGTTTTTTTGTCGTGCAAACTGATTTGAGGGTTTGATATTCAGTTTGACTTATTCTAGTTACAAATTTGTGGGCAGGTTCTATAGACACTTAAAGTGTTTTTCTCCTGGTATAGAGGGCAAAGAGTAGTGCCAAGTTTCATTACTGGAGAGAGCTGTGAAGCTGTCTTTTTTTTCCCCTTTTGCAAAAGCTACTTGATTCCTCCTAAATATTGATGGTATAAAGAATCCCTACCAGAGCAGGGGATCTCTGGCTGATTTGAAGGCTGAGGCTGGGAACCATTTGCCGTAAGTGAGAACGTTCAGGATTTACTGCTACCACCCAGAAGTGTCACACGCTACAGTTATTTCCATGCAAAGATTCCATACCTACAAATGCAGGTACAGCGCTTTGCTATACACAAACAAAACTCTACTAGTCCAAGAGATATAATGAGCTTCAGGTTAAAATCATCATCATGGAAAAAATGCAAAACAGTAGGGAAAAAAAGAGTTCTCACTGGCTAGGAGTTCAGTTACTAAGTAGAAATTTAGTAAATTAATTTTCTTTATATTTTGTATGGATATTGATTGTTTTAATTCCCTTGAGCCTCTGAAAATCCCAAATGTAGTCTGCATGTGGGCTGAACTCAAGAAGAAAGCTTCCTGAAATAGGCCTTTGGCAATTAATTAGTTGTATGATAAATCGCAATGGAGAATAAACAGTCTTGGCTATACAGGATCAAGCTTTTTATGCATACTCATGATCTTCCTTTTTTTTTGTTTTTTATGAATCTTCAGTGTGATTTTTTGTTTTGGTCATGGCTTTATTTTAAGCACTAGAATAAATGCCACATTGCAATCTATTCAAAATAACAGAAGAAAAATTTGTAGTGCGAAACCGAATTAAACTGTGAGACTCTTTATTTTTTGTTAGATTTTTTGTATAATTTCGTCAAATAGTGGCACAAGAAAAATACATTCCAAATCCACGTCTGAACTGATAGCTTAAAATTCTCTCTAGTTTAATTGTTGTGTCAATTTTACCCACTGGATAAATTGAGGATAACCTGGGGTAATTCCCAGGTGGTGAATAAACAGATCAACTAGCTACAACTCTAGTGTGCCTGAACAGAAAACTGGTTTCTATTCTGCAAAGGAAAGATTCCTTTTATTTCTAATAACGTTTAACAAACAACTCAAATCTTAGTTTTCAGTCTAGTTTCTGCTTTTGGAAGAATTCCTAGAAAGGCCGGTGACTTTTAGCCCTGTTATCTTTTTAGAAATTAATGCTAGTTATGTTTATTTGTTAGTGCGTGTGATTCTTACAGTATAAACAGGCAAAGTAATCTTTTATATACAAGAATCTGTATACGAGGCAAGTACCATAAAGGCACTTAACTGAATCAGTAACTAAAATAACATTTGCTGAAGGATACCCCACTGAAGCCAGCACGCGAGTTGTTTATTGGCATGAGTTAGTCCACAGCACTCAACTTATTCTCCTGAGGAAAACACAACACTTGTAGTACAAGTACTACACAGGGAGTACTCAAAATATTAACCATTTAAATGCTGGAAAAATAAACTAAGGTGCAACGTGGTCAGTGATATCATGGGGCGATTTAAAGTACATCTAGGTACAAGGGTAGTCAGGAGTGAATAGGAAGTTGGGGTAGGCCTGATTTTTCAAAAATTCCTGCTGCTTTGGTTGCCTCAGAATTTCTCAGCACAGCTTAAAATATCTTAAATTGTTGAGCACCAACCAAGCTAACTGAAGCTGGGGTAATTAATTACCTTCCAAAATATTTATAGGATGAATCAGAGCCGTAGGTGGAGTAAATAAGTGGGTAGGTGAGGAAAAGCAAACTTTTTACTGAGAAGCTGCCTCTTGTTTTGGGCTGAGGAGTGGATGCCCAGAGGAGAGAGAACTGGTGAGTGTGACCGTAACCCCTCTGCCTAGTGAGAGCAAGATGTTCTCTGTCACTCAAGGAAAGCACCGTACCTGGAGCATATTGTCCTTGTTGTGAAGAATCCTGGTGATGCAGGAGGGCAATGGAGCATCAGGTGTACCCTTAGGTCATGCTAGCAAGGGAAATAGCCTGCAGCCCTTCAGCTGATTCACCATGCATTTTGCCAGGTATCACCAAATGTGTGAGTGTTTGTTTAACGCTTCAAAGCAGAGTGAGTGAAGAGAAGAGCAAGCGTTTTCCCCGGGTTTCAGGTGCCATGTGGTATGGCCGAGTCAGCACTGCCCTGGCTGTATGGAACTGGGAAGGCAGTGTTCAGCTGAGGAGCTAGTTCAAAGCAAGTATAACTGCCTGAACGTTGGAAAATGTGCTTCATAAAATGACTTCATGATAGAGGTCGTGTGTGTAGCTGAAGCCACAAGAAGCCTGAAGAATATTCAAGGACTTCAGTATTGTTTGTCCTATAATAACATAGTGTGGCTTCCTCAATCATAGGTAAAGGAGAATGGCATTGCATGAAGATCAAGTGGAGAGGAGAAGCGCTGATGACCATTCTTCCCATGTAAAATACGGGGAAACAAACCCAACATTTGAGTCAGTAATATGTATGCTGCTATTTTTGATGATGTAACAAGTAGATGCAGAAGAGTTCCCATTCATTAGTTTCAATGGAACTCTGTGGCACGCACTTAAAAATAAGCTGTTCTAATCTAAAACACTTACCTGACTATTTGCCTAAAGATGATTGTCCAACAAAGAGCTTGTGTTTTGTTTCCACTCTAGGATAGATCTGCTTACTCATAAGTTCTTTCTTCATTTTTAATGAGGGACAGCAATTAAAAATTAATAAGGTTTATTTAGAGAAAAACAGCCATTTCTGTGAACCTCTGCACTATTATGCTTATTGCACTTTTTTTAATAGTAGTACTTTAGACAATTTTTACCAAGAAATTTCATTCGCTTTGTCAAATGATATCTTCCATGAAATGGTAGAGTGGAGTTCTTTGTTCCACGAGATTAAAACAACAGTTTTCTCTGGAGGTGACTTCCAAATGTGTGCTTGAAAAGCAAAATTGCTTTTCCTCTCTAATTCCAAGAGCAGAATTTAATAGGAAGCAAAAGTCATAGATTGTTCAGTCACATCTCATTTAGCAAATTCTAAATCACAATAAGGACTTGCTTTATTAGGTTTTTTTCTGATAAAGATTTCCTCTTCATACTTGGTCCCATTAATGACTTTAAAATACACAGGAAAGTGAAATTTTCCTGCTTGATGCCTAAACTTATATGCCTAACTAACTAATTTTGAATATGGCTTTTCGGAACTTTCAAAAGTTTATTTTGCTTTTATATCTGTGTTTCTAAATGCACACAAAAGCAAAAAACTGCAGAGTGATCCATAGTAGCAAAACATGATTTTTAGACCGCTTCCCCTACATAGCACTGTTGAGAAAGAGGAGTTGGTGTAAAACAGCTGAGTTAGAGGAGCAAGAAACAAATTGCAAAGGTAGGAAAGAAAAACGAAAGCTTCCACTTAAATGAATATTCTTATCTGTTAAAAACAGGTTTTAAATTCTGAAGTGTCAATACTTTACTGCAAAGACCAAAACCTGTCTGTATCCTGTAGGCGAACGCAAATTCCAAGGCAATTCTTGAATTAAATATGTTACCCTTATCTGTCTGGAATTCAATTTCAAATAGTCAAGGTGCTTCCAAAGTATTTCCAGTCACCTGTTGAATGTGCTGGTGGCTGCCAGCATCTAACTTGATTTCTCATTTCTAACAGATGTGCCGAAACGATGAAGTAGAAAACTGACATCTTGTGATACGGAAATAGTCAGAAAAGAGTGAGGGAAACAAGATCTAACAGGACTTTAGTGAAAAAATAGATTGCATTTGCAACATGCAGGTAAACATTGCTGTATACTATATTGTTCTTTGCCTTTTTTTTTGTACTTTGGGAAGAAATTCTGTTCTCACAAAGCTTTACAAAAATGCAGCTTTGAGAAAAAAAACCTGTTCCTCTGTGACCTGCTCCGAAGCCCACGGGACACAGGACTAGCCAAGGATAGTCTGGGCAAGTAGATTCAGTCCTTTGACACCACAGGCAATCACATCTAAGCTTTTCAGAAAAGGATCAAGCTCTGACTTAGAATTATTTTGTGAAGTCACAGAATAGCTTTTTCACCATTTGTGAGTGCAAAAGAAATTGTCATTTGACGCTTTAGCGAGCGAAAGCGGCATTTTTAGTCCAAATTCAGCACCCTGGATTTCATTGTTACAGCAGGGACAAAATTGTGGCATTGTTAGAGGAAGTATGAGTTCTTTTAAAGAGTTTGTGTGTGTGCACCTGTGTGTTTATTGCTAAGAATGCTCAGTTTATCAAATGTTTTGATTTCTGTCAGCGTGGGTTTTTTCAGAATTTCATTAAGTGGTTAATTGTAATCCAAGACTCTTCCCCATTTAATCCATCAGCTTTCTGTTCAGGTTGCCAACACGTTTCTGACTCAACTTTAGCTCCGTGCTGGGGGCACATCTGTTCTAGCACCTGGACTGAAACCGTTAATTTTAAACCACCGTGTTAACTATGTAATCTTGTCTGCATTTGAAAACCGTCGAAAAGACAAATTTCAAATTGCAAACTTTGGAGTCTCCTGATGTTTTGTTGTTCAAGAAACACGTTTTTTAAAAATATTGTGATTGAGACCTTGTAGTAAAGGAAGATGGTGTCAAGGTTCAGAGACGTGGCAGAGGCTGGGGATGTGAGCTCAGCTCTCTAACGCTTTCAGAGACTTTGGCAAACTTCCATTTCTCTGTTTAGTTCTCCATCCACAGTGAAGGTGATGATGTTTCCTCCCCCAAATCTTTACCCCATGATTTCAGTCTCTAGACTGTAGACTGCCAAAAGAGTTCTTTGCTGCTATTTGTTCATCTACAACAGAGAGCCCTTGTGTTACTTAGGGCCTCAGGAAATACTTAAATATAAATTATTTTAGAATTATCTGCATGTAAACTGCACATACTGTTTATTAAATAACTATTAGGATAACAGAGATGAGCCTAACCAGAAGCTCAGATGAATGCTGGGTTCTGTCCAAAACTTAAAATAATTACAGTCTTTCCAATGTGGGTGTAACTTTAACGTTTGAAAATACATATACACAGGATTTGGCTTGGGGTTTGTCTTTTAATTATTATACTTAACCACGCTGCAGTAGGCCTAAAAGATCCTATATAGGAAATAATATGCTGCATGCAGGGAATTACTTTTTCTTTCCTCCTGTCTGACAGCAAGATCAATAAAAGCAGCATGACAAAAGTAATTTTCAGGTCTATTAGTGGAGCTGTCTGTCCTAGAAATCGAATTATCTCACTTATGTTGAGCATCCACAGCTTGGATCATTAGAGGAAAATCGAAGAAATTTTTCATTTATGGGGTCATTTCCCTAAAAGGCATTTAACCAACTTGTCGCTTTTGCAATTGGAAGAGTTAAGCCTGGATATGTGGGCATTCTTGGTCTGCATTTCTGTTTGTGGGACATGACGAGTTGTATTACTCAGCTGAGCAATGGATAAGCATGACTGGGAATGGAAGGAGCTCCAAAGTAGAGGATTTGGTTAGGAATCTTAATGTTGAGTATTTCACAGCTACAGGCCAGAGATGTTTGAATCTCAGGCTTTGAACTCAACCTGTGCTTGTAAGTGTAACGTGAGAACTTCTGACATGATGTTTTACTTACCAGAATTATCCCCCAGCATGGACGTATTTTATTAGAGTTTTTGTTTGGCTTTGGCTCAGCTGAGCCTAACTTCTGCTCAAGACGAAAAAGGTTTGAAAAGTTTGATTTACAGAATGTTTTTGTATACATAAAATTGCTTAGGGAGCAACGCGGAATCCAGTCACACCAATGATCTGATTCCCACAGACTGCAACAGTCACGGTATGGGGGGGAAAGTTAGGCTTGAACTCATTTTAGGGGTGAAAAAAGGTAAAGCACGAACGTCACAGCTGTTCGGGATATGGTGATGAAGTCTCCTTTGAGGACAGGGTATGGCTGTTTGCACGATCTGATCTAATAATATCTTCATCATAGTGGAGGAAAAAAAAAGCACAAAGCTGACAAGGTTAAAAAAAAAAATACACTTCTTGTAGTCTGTAGATCTTACATCATCACGACTTTAGTTGATGCATAAAAACGCAGAACTGCCGAGCCCCGGGGAGCCCGGGACGCTGCTTTATGTTGCTCGAAGGTAGCCCGGGGCTGTGTCCGGCCCTGTCGGCAAAGGGACACGACCCCCTGCGGCCTCCCCCCCACCCCCAGACCCCATGGCCGAGCACCGGCGGCCTGGCCGTGAG
>VYZM01011645.1:87758-173216 GCA_013398915.1 Dromas ardeola | reverse complement strand
CCGCTTGGCCGTGCCCCGTCCCCCCCCCCGCCGTGTTTCCTTGCCCTGCCTTGCTGTGTGTCCCCCCGCCCGCCACCCCTCGGCCTGGCCTTGCCCTCTGTGCCCGGCTCCCCGCAGGCTGCGGAGGGTGCGAGCTCCGGGATGCTCCGGGCGACCGCCTCTCCCGCGGCTGCCCGCACCCCCCGCTCTCCGGGCCTCTCCCCGCCCCTGGGGAGCCCTTTCTCTCTGTCGGGGATTTTCCGAGGTGGGGGCAGCCGGCGGGGCTGCCTGCAGGTGAACACCCCCCTTTGCCCAGGGGCCGGATGGGTGCTGCAGGAGGCTGCACGGTTTCCCTGCAGGTTTTGACTAGCGGCGCGGGATGCCAAATATATACGTGCTATTAAAAACCCGAAAACCTGGGAAGTAAGTCTTGTGTTATTAAATACTACTCCCTGCAATTACTGAAGACTTAGAGCGGCCGGACAGCCCTCCTCATCACTGGTAAAGACTAGGAGGGCTGCCCCGCTGCTGTAACTCTTGCCATATCTGCAGTAGACATTATTTGATACCGTAAAACTGGGGTTACCAGTAGGTGGCCCGGTGGTTTAATACATGCGGCTGTCACTACTTTGAGTACCATTCTGCTCAGCCCGGTCTGTCCTCTAGAGAGCCAGGGCACAGAGATGGGATTTACCACTCACTTCTGCTCATCATAATAGATCCGGTGCTGAAATAACAGAACAACTGTTAAAACGGGGTCAGCTGAAGGACTGCTTAGGGTAATCTGTGTTTATCTGGCTTCTCTCAGTATTGCTTATTTTTATCTAGATCAAGAGAATGAGTTACTTTAAAAAAATTGTAAGATGAGGTGTAAATTATTTAATTAAATGAAGTGAAAAAAATAGCGTATATATTATAGTGTTTGTACGTATTTGTCAAAACGTTCATTTGTTGTTCATTTAAACTGTTAATATATATGAAAAATGTTTAATGCATGTAATTACTTGATAGTAAGTTGCTAAAAGTATAGGAGTTTAAGGCTGTGTCCTGTCTGCGTTGTTGATTTTATTCCATATGAAGTGAAGCAATGAGAACACATTTCTGAAAATATTCAAATACATGCATGTTTAACAACACAGTTGGGTCAACTTTAGGACAACTTCAGTACACTAGTTTGTTACACGTATGCTTTTCTGTATGTAGGAGCTTTGTATGTCAGTCTTGTTGTTAAGCTCCTTATAATTTTCTTTTTCTGTTTAGGATGGGGAAGTCAGAGTTCCAAAGTACATATACATCATAGCACATGGCTTCATTTTCCTGGCCACAATTTACGCTGGATACTGACTTTTATCCTCTTGTTTGTGCTGGTGTGTGAAATTGCAGAGGGCATTGTGTCTGATGGGTAAGTGTATGTTTACCTTCTCCTGGTAGCACTGAGCATTTTAAAGGTTTCAGGGAAGGTATTTTCTCCCTAAATTCTCATCTAGACCATATTCCTTGTGGTTATAAACATGTAATCCGTATTCTTGGTGATTAACCTACTGACCTTGTATCAGAAATTCCATAGACCTTGCCAAGTTATGTACACACACACAACTGACCTTAATCATTTTTAGTTCAGCTTAATGACACTATCTTTCCAAAGAGTAATCTTAAATAAATCCTAACAATTCAAGCAGATGGTGACATTTTCATGGTACGTTTTATGGCCAAGGACCCAGTCCCACAGTCCTTACTCAGGCAGAACTCCCATGTGCGCAGTAGGTCATCCCATTCCCCAGCAAACTGAGTTCTGTTCATCTTAATAAAATGAGCGGATGTACTGGGCCTCATCTCACACCCCATAGAAGCTCTTCTGTTGTTTGTGCAGTACCTCTGTCTGTTACCTTGGGCAGAGCAGCTCACATTATATGAGCACAGTCCATCATCATTCAATTTAGGATGTCTTTAAGCAGTAATCTGTGGGGGAAAAATTATTCCAGGTGAAACAAGTGATACAGGAGAGTGATTTATCATGAAAAAAGCTGATGTTGTGTAACAATGACTATGATCATCTTCCTCTGAAGAAAGGTCTGATTTTCATAACTTATGAATTTGCAACCCAAGGCTTTTAAAGTTGAAGCTCCTTGTTAAACAGAACAAAACCTCTCTGTTTAGCCATCTATATAACAACTATCCACCAACCAGTGTGAAAGGTACTGCAGTATTCTGCTGTAAAAGCTGATATCATCATTATTATTATAACTTCTCTTAAACATATATAAATAGGATGTTTCTCAGTGACAGTTTTTTTTAAAAAGGAGTTTTTCTCATGCTTATTCAGAGTTATCAGGGTGTGGGATGCTCAGAGCAAAATCTCCGGCTTTGAGTTTTCTGTTTTATTTTGCTCTTCAGCAATCCCTCTCATTATGTCTATTTGCTATTTAACTTGACTCAGAATGCTGCTGTTAAGTAATAAGTGTCACCTGATGAGAATCAAAGCTCCTAGCTATACTGGGGGAGTGCCAACCCACGGTCGTGCCTCCCGAGCACTCAGCAGGCTAGTGAGTGCTCCAGTGAATAAAAGTGGATTTTGAGACTCATCGGCTTTCCAAGCCAAAATGGGTCATGTTGGTAAGTCCTTTTGACAGCAGTTGGGTGCCAAAGGCTTTGGCACCTCAGTGGTAGATGCAGCCTATTGGAGATATGGTTATATAGGGGAATTCCAGCAACTTCTTTCTGTGTAATAAATTTTTAACAAATCTCCCACTCCTGCAGTGTTACCCACTGAAGCTTAGGCTGTTTGAACAAATCTGTTCCTGTTGCTTGTTTTTCCTTGCTGAGAATTCAGCCCCAATGTCCCCAAAACACTGGTATTCCTAGGAATTCAGAGAGTGGAGAATCTTTTCTCATTTTGCTGTATGCACATACAACTCATTGTCAACAAGAGGAGTTAAGTGTTCATGCCGCAGGTTGTCAGCACGGCTCCAGCCGGCTCTGCAGAGTTCACCACAATGTCCATGTGAGGGAGGGCTTTCCTTTGCTAGTACAGATGAAGGAAGTGGTCCTCCTGAGCTCCTATGGATCTGCGTTCTCAAATGTGTGCCGTCCTGCGATGATCTCCAGCTCCCTGACAGCACAGCCCCTTTTGTGTCTCCAAATGACAGAAAGGTAGCTTTTGCTGCAGAAAGAACAAATCCAGAGATGCTAATTTATTTTCCATGAGGTTCAGAGGACAAGGTGTGAATTTCCCTGAGTGTTTGGTGTCCTGAAGATGATTCTTGGTGCCTCTTCTCCGGGAGCTGATTGGGAGACAGCTGAAATTGTACCTCTTGACAGCACAGGACACTCCATTACTTTTGTGAAAGAAAGAAAAGGGGAGGAGGAGAAGAACAGGGCAAGTAGGAGGAAAGAGGGGGGGAAACATGATTCTGCCCAACTCTGCGCAAACCAACAACATTGCCCAACAATTCCCATATTCTCAAAGGGCTGTAGTTGGCAGGACCCCTCTGCTGCTACCTGAAGCAAAGTGTCAGGAGACTTTTGCTTTATAGGACAAAACTTAAGGGTATACGATTCTGTTGTAGATTTTGTTTGTTGGCTTGCGGTTATTGAAAACAGAGCTCGCTGTAAGTATTTCCCATGCTGTGATGCCGTTCCTTCTCCCAAACTGGAAAAAGAAAAGGAAACATTTCCACAAAATGTTTCTGTAGGAAACCTTAAACTGTGCTTCAGCTGGTCTTATCTGCATATTTTGATGGATGGCTCCCAAACTAATTTAGCTTAAATTAACTTTTCTCATTTTGGAGCTGAGCTGCTTATCCTAATTTAAACAACGTTCCAATCGATTTCAGTAGGAAATAGAAGTACACACATTTCATTTTCAGCACAGGGGAGGAATTTGAAATCCAACTGTGTGATTTAGGAGCATAAATCCAATTGAAAATTGGAGAGCTTTACATCCATAAGTCATTCTAGATGATCCTAAATCAGGGCTGGGTACAGGATACAATTAATAAATTAAAAAGGAAACATTTAAATAGCTAAGAAGACTTGATTTTAATAGATGCTCTCTTTTTTTCTTTTTAAGGGTTTCAGAATCACGCCATTTACACCTGTACATGCCGGCTGGGATGGCATTCTTGGCGGCCATCACATCAGTTGTCTATTACCATAATATCGAAACATCCAATTTCCCTAAGTTGTTAATTGGTACGTCTCACAACTTACAAGACTTGGAAGTGTGATTGTGGTGCTGTGTGGCTGTTCGTTCTGTGATAGCTCATTGCAGCCTCGGCGCTAGCTTGTATGGATAAGGTGACACCTATACTCTGGTCTGCTGGTTGCCGTGACCAGAGTCAGTTCTGAGTTTTACTGAAACAGTTCATTGTTTTTAATGCTTTTAACTTCTAATAGTATTCTGTATGGTGTTCCAATGGGCCCAAGGCTTCTCTGGGAAAAACTGGATTTGTGTGAAAAGTAGCACATCAAATTCTTAACTCTAAAAGCTGTCCAAGTTCCCCTGCTTGTCAGCATGTTGCATTTAAGCACGGTATAAGATTGAAGCCATCTTTGTGTGTGTGGTCTATTGAAATATGCAGGGAGCCAAGGGAGATGAATGACATTACTGACTTTCAGCATGACCTTGGATAAATTACTTTGCGTGCTTGTTCTTGCTTTCTCTTCTTAAAACTCCCTTTGTAAACTGCTTTAAGACCTTTTGAATGGAAAATTATATGTATAAGATCTACCTAGTATACTATATATTTTCTGCAAGATTGTAAGTAATCTGTAGCTAGCTAGCAAATCCATCACTGCTGACAATCATGCAGTTGGTGACATGTTCTCAACTGTTTAAGTAGATTGCAGACTGTGGATGTCTACATGTTTAGTCATCCTGTTAGCTGTCATTTCTTTGGTGATCCTGGCTCATGGTGTTTTCTTCGAGGTGGTTTTCTGTATTAATGGATCCCGATAAGGTTTGTCTTGTGTCATCGTAGCTCTGGGTATCAAAGTTCTGTTCTGGTCTTTGTCAGGTGGTAAAAAGTCAGTAACAACTGGATTTGAGAAAGCTTTTAAAAACTGAAGTTTTTTTTGAACTTCATGTTGTGGTAAGCAGGCATCCTCTTCTGCAGAAGTAGCCTTGTAACTCCTCGGGGGGAATAAAAAAAATCATCCCTCTTCAAAAACTTCAGATTTCTATCCAGGTTTGGCAACATTTATGTCTTGTCATGTGGGACTGCTTTTCTTCTTGTATCCTTCTTTTAAGTAGGATCTTTTTTGTCTTTTATAACCAGGTGGGGCCATTTAGTTCCCTTTTTTAATAAGTCAACACAGTCTATTTAATGCCATCTCACAGGACTAGATGTTGTGTCTCAGGAAAGTATTGCTCACCTGTTATAGTCACCTACAGGAAGCAAACAGTGATTTTCTTGTTTTGTTGACTTTTTTTTGTTATTTCAGATGTATAATGCAATGTTTAATAATTTAGTGTTGCTACCACATTCTCACTGTTAAGTCATTGAGATGGGTAGCACAAATTTACAGCTGGTAGCTGATTACCCCTTTTTGCATAATCCTTTCTCTGTAGAGATTTCTCTTTTATGGTAATTTTGTTCAGTATTTAGAGCACTGATGCTGGATAAGCTCTGGACAATACTTGAATAATAAACAGTTATACCAATGAATACAAATACTAAAGTAAGTATTATTGATACTGAAGTTAATAATTATGAATTTTCCTTATGCAAGAATTTCCAGGGATAGACTCCTTTAGAAAATCTAATCTTAATATCTGACTCTTAGGCAAAAAAGAAAATCAGACTACCACAGTCTTTCCCACTTAGTTGGTCTGATTTGAATTTTAATCCAAAATCTTCACAAGCTGAGGGTGTTTGACTTTTATTTTATTTTTAACTTTGTTTTTCTTTTCATTGTCCGGGTTTGTGGGAGAACCTAAGTCAGACATTTCTGGAAGTCTCCATCCTTTATTGTTGACTGCTCAAATTTATCGTGATCCAACTGTGAGGATTGACACTTTTCAATGTTGATTGCAACTACTCTGTATTGACAACTGGGACTAGGCGATGATGTTATGCAAATTAGCCCCTTTATGAGAGAGCTAAATTATACCTATACTCAGCTATCAACCCACTAGAGTGCAGTGTGGCCATGAAGCAGCTTTCTTCCAGAGCCTAATACAAATGAGGTAAATGGGAACCACGAAGGAAAGCTTGAGTTGATGATAAACTTCTTGCTGAGTATATGAGAAAAGGGGTCTTCATTAGTAAAATGTTGCAGAGGAGATCTAATATTACACAGAGTAAAGTAAATGACCTGATGTGGCATCTTCTGCTGCTTCTGAGCATCAGTGAAGTTCCACCTAACTGCAGGGCATCATCTCCCACAGCTGCAAGATCAGTGCCTACACTTGCAAAGAGTTGGTAGCTGTATAAAGCAAAGGCTAACAAAACCTTATGGAAAAATACTAAATTCAGTGCAGAACCTCTCATTGATGCAGTGCAGAAGACCCTTAAGGGTGTGTTCGTTAATTCTGAACTGGTTAAAATTTTCCAATCCTGTGAAACTTTGAGATACTTTCTTTTTTAAAAATCTTTTTCACTCTGTACCTTAAAGGAACCAAGTCCATTTGCAGTTCTTCATAAACAAGCAAGAGGCAGGTACCTTAACAGACCTGGGGATTAGCATGTTCCCTTGGGGTATGCAAGACAAGGATGCAAAGTTCCTGTACTGATGCTGCCTTTCAGCTTTATGCCCAGGCTGTGGACTATTTTGAAATCGTCATTCTTATTATCTCTTACCAAAAAAAGTCGACAAGGTTTGGAATATTTATTGTCCGAAGCTAATGATTGAGTCCAGGATCCCAGCTGAGTGTCCAAACTATTGGAACACTTTGATCTGTTCTGAATCTGTTTTTCTCTGTATGGTTTTGACCTTTAATTATATTTCAACAAACATAGCTTTTCCAGTCCTGTTTACCAGGGGACTCTGATAATAACGCTAATTTTGGTGCTCTTTGCACAGTCTTGCAGAATGGATGCCTAACAGTTGTACAGTTTAGCAGGACACACTTTAGAGTAGCTTTCATACTGAATTGGAAAATCTGCTAGCTTTCTCGACATTCAAAATAGGTAATTGAATGGTAGCATCTGATTGCACTATTTTTTAAGTTAGTATTTATTTGCTTTATAGATAAATAAACCTCAGAAATTAAACAGTAGGAGAAAATTATAAAATAACGATAGGACTTTGAGTTGTTAATCTGAAAAGGATAGTAGTACGGGAACACATATGAATATTTTGATTTAAGAAAATTGTCTTTTTTTAATCCAATCATAATCATAGAACTGCCTTACCATTCTTAACAGTAATCTAGTTTTCTACTTGAAATTTCTTGTACCTTGACATTGTAGCTAATTACCTGGGAATTAGTTTATTGTTTAAAATGGAGCTTCCTGTTATCATATAAATATAGTACTTATGGTAAGTACACAAGATTTCTCTCCAAACAGACACTGGTTGGTTAATAAATCCCATCCAGTTAAATGTGTGATTTTTCAGATCTTGGTCTTAATCCAATGAAGATATAGAACAGTTAGAGTTCCACATTGCTTAATTTTCAGCAGACTGGCCCCAGGTGAGAATCTACACCCAGGTGTTGTGGGTTGAGGTAGCTTAGATGATGCAAGAGAAAGCGAGGTCCTCTAGGCTGCAGGCATCTAGAACCGATCTACGGCAAGCAAGGGAACAAAAGCATGCCTCTGTGGTCTGATCACCAGGCAGTTCAGGCCAGTGGAAGTTCTTGGTGATAATTTCTAGAAACTCTCAGCCAATATGCCCACACCAGCCAGATGATAAAAACACAGTTTAAAAGAAAGAGCCATAACTATATTTTCCACGGAGCCTTATCTTGAGGGGCCCCTGAACATCTGCCAGATTAGATTATATACACTTGTGTTCAAAAGCGAGAAGCTAAATAAGTTCAAATGCTTCTAGAAGGTGTGACAATGGGAGGTCATTTATCACCTGAGAATGTTGCGTTTGGCACTTTCTAACACTTCTTAGATAAATGAATGTCCTAATAAAATAATAATTTAAAAAGGATCGTATAGATCCTTTCTTAAATCCTAACTAGGAGAACGGCTCTGCTAGTTCTTATTTCTTCTTCCAAGAGCTCTGCATAGATACCAGTTGGGTTGGTTGTTTTTTCAGGTGTCCTCTTCTGGTGTGGATTTTCAGTGTGCTAATGTTTGTGTAAGTCCTCTTTACTCTGAGAAGGATGCGTTCTCAGCCTGCTGTAACAAGAATGAGACAAAACACAAGGATTTACAGATAAAGGTGGTTAGAAGTAGAACAATGTGGAATGTATTTTTGGATTGAGAGAGATTTTAGAGTCAGGGATATTGCGAATAGGAAGGAATAGTGCCTCAAAGGTAGGAAACAGTCTGAAGCAGGATGAGAAGATTAGATTTCATGCAGTATAAGTTGGGAAGATGGTAGGAAGCCTCCCATAAGAAGACTGTAGTTTTATAAGAGGGATTCTGTAAGTATGTCGTTTAAATCCTCTCTGCAATTGCATCAGCCACGGAAATACAGTGCTGAAATACCTGACTTCTTAGTGCTTTCTTCTTACAAACTGGCCTATTAATTTTAGAGGAAGATAGACTCTCTTGGCAAATGTCCTAATGCCCAGTACTCCTGTACTGTTCCATTTACTCTCCTCATTTAAATGACAGTTTTGAAATGGATTTCCACAGAAGCAGGAATGGCAGCCCTAAATCCCGTATGGACTCACTGTGTTGAATTTAGTTTTGCTTGGAAAGGGTCAGCCCACTGTAGATCCCCATAGGGATTTCTAGGGTGCCTCGAGGTAGCTGGAACCCTACAAATTCTTTGAAATTTGTGCAAGTTCCTGATGGTTATCCATATTTGGAAGTTACACTTGCAGTTCCTAATGTCTTGGTTGAAGACTCTGTGGTGTTGCAGCAAGACACTCCGAAAACGTATCCACATTTTTCTCGGCAGTTAGAGCATATTCCAGCTGTTGCACCATGGCAGACAAAGCAGCCATGAAAGATTCACGTAAAAGAACATAACCCTAGAAGGTATTTCCTTAAGAATGGGGAACAGGAGCCTGGTTTATGGTGTGGTGAATGCTATGGAGTGTCTTTTATTTGGTTATAGCATTAACCAAATTTGAAGAGCATCATTCACAGCCACCTTCACTTGAGAGGCAACTCCCTCCCTTGAACTCATCATGCGGATGCATGTTTACAGCAGATGGAAATTTCCTTCAGCAGACTTCACTTTGTGAGACTTTCCAATTTCACCAAATCTAATAGGAAAGGAATTTTGAACTAACGTTGTCTTAATATTTTCGTTATTTGTGGAATTCAGTTAGTTTTCTGTTTTGACCATGGGAAAGGCCACGCTCTGGTTTTATATATTATTGTTGCATTTTTTTCTGAATGAATATTTAATACTGCTATTGTATATTTTTGCAACTGTGGAGCTGATTAACTTTTTTTTTCCCTACAGCATTGCTGTTTTACTGGACTTTAGCTTTCATAACTAAAACCATCAAATTTGTAAAGTTCTGTGATAACGGGGTTGGATTTTCTCAGCTTCGATTTTGCCTCACAGGACTCCTGGTTGTTCTATATGGAATGCTACTAGCTGTAGAAATCAATGTCATCAGGGTGAGGGTAAGTTAGTGTCATGAAAGTTTCCTTCTGTGTTTTTTGTTGTGGGTTGTTTTTTTTCTTTATTCCCCTTTCTGGGTACTTAGTGTGAAATGCATTTCTAAAGGAGAGAGAAAAATCCAGTTAGAAATAGAAATATATTTGAGAATCAAAGGTTAATCCAATTTTATTAGGCCAGATGAATCCATAATTTCAAAAAATGCCAGACTCCATTGTAGTTAAATTAAGATAAATTTCATTTGTTCAAGTTTATTTAAAAAATGTCTATTATGATTCAGAGTTTCAGTCATCAGAAACGAGTATTTCTGATGCAAGGAAAGACTGGGTAAAAGGAATTGTCTGCTCTATCAGAGAATATCTTAGACACACAAATAACATCTCTCATTTTCCAGGAGGCAATGACAATAACTGATTTACTGGAGCATCTGGGGTTGCTCTCTAGCATCCCAGCTACATATATTTATTTTTTTTCCTCAGTGGTGTCTGCAGTCATAATCCAAACTGAGAGATGGCTTTGGAGACTGATGGGTAGATAAATGCCAGAGTTCTTTCCTTCACCTGTCCCTTATTTAACTGTGTCCACAAATTATACTTAGTCTCTGGAGAGAAAGTAAATGTAAATTTTCTTGCTGCTTCCCCCACATTTGCATGTGAACTCTTTCCAGTAATGCATTCATCAATGAGAGTTGCATCTGTCACATATTTGTTCTTTTGTGATTTTCTTGGTGGATTTTGTGTCTATGTATGTTCATTTGATAACTTAGGACAAAAATATGCCTAAAAAGCAGCTTTGTCAGTAACATTTTTGAAAGAAAGAGTAATGAAAACCTCAATGCTTGACATTTAGTATTTATATCACAAATGAAAAACAGTGGATTGGCTTGTGGGAAAAGTGGAATTCAAATGTGACATTGAAGAGATTTGCTCATATACCTCCTCATAATAGAACTGCATAATTAAATGAGATTTAGTCACTGTGGAATTATAAGCCACAAAGAAGAATAAAAATGGTCACTGCTTATTGTCGTCTTTTTTTGTTGTATTTGTTTGGCTTTAATTATTGATGCATAGAATGAACTATCCAACAGTATGGATTTTTTTACTGCCTGCTGTGTCTGTGGCAGAGTTTGGAGAGCCAGGCTTGTTGCTGCAGCTGCTGAAGGAAGGGGTTGGGATGTGTGGAGAGTTGGCCGGTGCTGAGGGGGACAGGGAGGAGAAAAAGAAAATAAAAATAAGGGGTGAGGTCTCTATGTTAGCAGAAACAGCAGACATTGGCCTCACTCTTTTTTCCTCCTGCCTTCCCCCATCTTCATCCAGAAGACAGAAGATTCACGTGTTTGCTCCTCGATTCCAACTTTTCTCCCTTCGTTCCACTGTTCCCATTGTTCCTCTAAATGGCCTTTCCTAACCCCATCACAATTTTTTCTAGGATCTGTGAATTATTTCTCCAACTATGATTGGAGAAAAGATATCAGTGAAGCGTATCCAGAAATCCTACTAAGATTACTAGGATTTCGGTACAGTCATGAGTAGAGATTGAATGAAATAGGTGATTGAGTACTTTTCAGAATGGAAAGGTTTATTTTTAAGAGGCTTGGCTTTTCATTCCCAAAAATGAGTGGTGTCTGAAAAAGTTTTATCTTGAAGACAGGAAATCATCATCAGTTTGCCTTTGCTCTTTAGCATTTAAGTCAATGAAAACATTTGTTGGTTCCATATACACTCTCTAGTTCAGTGGTTTCCCAGACCCATTCAGGAGAGCACAGGGAGCTCCATGTTCTGAGCTAACTAAATGTGAGGCAGTAGGGGATGGGAGGTGAATCACGGTGATAGCTGCAGGGCTGTGCCTAAACTAGTATGTCCCGTGTCAGGCTCTCTGGAACTCAGAGCGAGAGGCTGGGGCTGTACTATTTGAAATGTAAGGTGAGGTGTGGTTTTTTTTTTTCTACAAGTATGCAAATTTGTACCCCATAAACAAAGTAATACTGAATGTTTAGGATGATTTATTTCTAGACTGCATGCCTCTGATTTTCCTCAGTACCTGAGGAAAATGGATTGCTGTATTGGTTGGTTTTGAATGCCTAAGTTCCTTGAGTACTTTTGAGAAACCATTGGTTACCTGCAGTGTCCTTTATCACTTGTCTATTCTTTGTGGACTTTTATTTTTCTATGCGTTTATTGTGATTCTTTCGGTATTCTTCTGAATTTCAGAGGTATGTTTTCTTCAAAACTCCTAAAGAAGTTAAACCTCCTGAGGATCTCCAGGACCTTGGTGTTCGATTCTTACAGCCATTTGTGAATCTGTTGTCCAAAGGAACATACTGGTGGATGAATACATTCATCAAGACCGCCCATAAAAAACCAATAGACTTGAAAACCATAGGCAAGCTTCCCATTGCAATGCGAGCTCTGACCAATTACATTCGCCTTAATGAGGCCTTTGAAGCACAGAAGGTATGCAAAGCATGGAATTATGTCCGTCTACTTACTCAATGCTTGCGTTTTTCATTACGTTTTATGCAGTCAGCATAATATAAAATTATATAAACAGACGTGATACAAATGAATTATCCATTAGCATAGGCTTTCCATATACAAAGAGATCGCATACTCAGTTGTACCTCGTACAAACAATGGAATTTATCTACCTAAACATGCATGTCAAACACATTGCTGGTTAAATGCGTGTAAAATCCATATAGGCTCTATTTTGATGTGGAAAGTAATTATGGACAGTATTCACTGAACACCATTATCGTTCTTCCTAATAAGACCCTGGAATCATTATAGAGTCAGTATTAATGAGGCCTCACAGGACTATTTTTTTCCCATGTTATTTCGGTTACAGTTTCTCCGCAGGAGAATTCAGGGCTGAAGCTACCTCAGCTGAAGTTCTGACACCCTGACTGAGTGTATTCAGGATTTTAAGAGAAGTCTTTTGCATCCTGTCTAAAAAGAGCATAGGTTTCCGGTCTCTATGTTCGCGGGAAAACAAAACCTGTCAGTTCCCTCCCTCTTTTTTTCTTTCTCTCCCAGCAAGCCACAAACAACACACTTATTTGATCCCTATTAAGGGTAGGAAAGAAATCATGGTTCCTTTTGTGGAGGAGAGTACAAATTAATGCTTTTTTTCTGACTCTGTAGAACCCAATGAAACAATAATTGTAGCTCCTGTCCTTTTCTAGGTCGAAGACTGCAACTGGTTGTCAATGAATTAAAGCAGAGATAAAAATACCAATGATTTATCAGCCCTGAAGTTAATGTATAACATAATCCTTACTAATTTTTTTTAATTCTGAACAGAACAAAAGGTCATCATCTCCACAAGGGTCCAGATCAATTTGGCGTGCTCTCTGCTGTGCTTTTGGAAGACCTTTACTTCTCAGTAGCACGTTCCGTATTCTGGCTGACTTGCTTGGATTTGCTGGTCCGCTCTGCATCTCTGGGATTGTGCACAATGTTGGAAAAGGAAATAATACCATCCGCCCACAGGTACTGTCAAAATGTCATAAAAATAGAGGAGTCAAAAAAGTAATGTTATGACTATGTATTATTTGGCCTCAGTAAATAAAGTGATTCTGCAATGTATTTGTGAATGCTAGAAATGACAGTATGTATGTATTGCCTATTATCCACTTTTATACCTTGATGGGGAGCAAAATACGTTACCCACGCATCTAGTCAGGCTTGCATTCTGCAAAATAACCTCATTCAAGATAATGGTGAAGCTTATCCAGAAACCCAGAAATCCTTACTAGTATCGTAAGGATTTTTAGGGTACAGTCTTGAGTAGAGATTGAATCAAGTATGCGACTGAGTGCTTTTTGGAAAGGAAAAAGTATGTTTTTAATAGGCTTGACTTTTCATTTCCAAAAATGAGTGACGTCCAAGAGGATTAAAGCAGGCTTTTGTCATCACAGTAAAATGCCAAGTAATTTAACTGTGACAAAGAAAGAATTTCCACTAGTGTCTTTGGGGAGGTTGGTTTTGAAACATCAACTGAGGCATATTTTTAAAGGATGCTATTTAATGTTTCCCAAGAAAAAACAGACATACTTCTTGATTAACTAGGGAAAGAAAAAAAGCAACTCAGGAAGCATCTCATTATAAGGTGAGGTCACTCAGGCTGGATTTCTGTGACAAAGATCAGTTTATTTTTGCAGCTCACTTATTGTTTGATATAAGACTTTATTTCCACAGTCTGTTGACACTAATGGAAATATACCCATTCACTCAAGTACAACACTTTGGATTAGTTCCACTGTAAATATAGAAATACATCAGATGCATTACAGAAAATTTAACAAAGGCCTCAGGCTAAAATTAATTGTTTATCCGTTTTGCAATGCTTATCCTGATATTTGGAAACTTTAATATAACAAGTAGATTCAATGGAAACCAGTTAAAGCAGGAAATGAAAAAATTAAGACTGCAGGGCTGTGTTGCAGCAAAGTACTGTGGAAGCTTTTGAGGTTTGCTTCTTGATAATTTGCTTGGGACACTGTTTCAGCTGAATTTATACCGAATCACAAGTTACGGATTATCCTGTTCAATTTTCCTATTAAAGTGTTAGCTAATGCTTCTCTGTGAAAAAAGCTCAGGTCTGGTCCAGAAAGGCTCCAAACAGAGCCTCATCCAGCCTTGATGTCCTCACTGTGCCTTGCTAAGTGGTAGCCTCCTCCTTGTTGTCATTTACTACACCATTTGGGGATCATCTAACAGCAATATTTGCTGATGGTGATAGTCCTTGAGTGACACTTAAGAGTGTATTTTACCTTTGCTAAAAGGTCTCCAAGAGCCTTTTCCTTCTGTTTTGACCTGGTTTATACATGTTGTTCTTCTGTTAAGAGGCTAATAACCTTTACATTTGAAAATTGCTTTTGCTGGATTAGATGAAATATCTTTGTAAAACATATGAAGGCTTTCTATTCAAACTTGTCTGTAATCACACTGGAGTGCTCAGGAAAACTCCCACACACATGCACATACCTAGCCAACTGGGTCTACTCTGGGGAAAAAATAGACGAGCTCTACTAGGAATGTTATATCCTTACCTGTAATGAGTCAAAAACGGAGAACCTTGCCTTATTAATTGTTTACTCCGGAGAGCTACATAAGTGTGAGAAACAAGCCTTCTAAAACACTATCTTATGAAGGCAAAGGTAAGTCTGGGGGGAAGCATTGTCTGTCTTTCACGTGCCGCTGAGTTTGAGGTTGTTGGAAAGAATTGCCATACAGTGGGACAGAATCAGACAGGAAAAGTAAGCCGTGAGTACAGCGGAGAGCATCTTCTATTCATCCCTTGAAGTGACATTTCTTAATTTTAAATAGTTTAGATTGAGGATATGTTGTAATGACTCAACTGTATCTTTCAAACAGAAATTCTGTTTGTGAAACCGAAGGCGCAGAGATAAATCCCAAGACATAATATTTTCTCTGTTCTTCAGGCCCTTTGTGACAGATATAAATTGCTGTGGAGCTGGAACTCTGAGATCACGTGGGTGTCACTGGCAGCATTAACTGCTTTAGTTAGTGCCACAGTTAGAGCACGACGGTGTCTTAAATTCTGTCATGCTCTTCATGTTTATTTATAACTCCAGTATCAATATTTATGGCCACCCCGGAACGTTCTTATGACATGAATTTCTCTGCCTGTTAATCATTTCACACTGAAGAAGAGACTGACAGAATGATAACCTTTATATTTTGCTGGTAGTATCTTCCACATTGCAATGTTAGGATTAGCAGTTCCAGTAGTAGGAAAATCTGCTGACATAACACATTCAAGTGATAACGGCAAACCTACAGACTCAGTATTTAAAAAGCTCTAGAAGTCATAGATCCCAGTGTAGCAAAAGGCCCAGTATGGACATTTAAGACTGTATGAGTCCAGGGTCTTTAAGTATTTAAATAGTGGCCTTTTGCTCAACTTTTTACGGGTTAGAGCCTACTGGGGATTTTAAAAAGTGGTATTATCCTGAAGTTGTCAGGAAGGTGGGATACTGAATGTCCCCAAACCCATTTCAGAAAATAAAACATCTAATTAGTTCCATCAGCTTCTCAAACAAGGTTATTTGTCTTATATACAAAAGGTTCAGTAGATGTTCAGTTATTTCCTTGTGTTTCCTGCAGGCTGAGCAGTGTACTTAGACAGCTATTGTGACTTAAACACACAGATGCTCAGTGACTTTGTAAACCACAATGGCCTGATAATGCATCTGAGACTTGGCAAATATTTTGGTGCTTTCATAAGTGTGTGAGATGTTTATCTATATATGTTTAACTCGAGAATATTCATCTCACTTTTCCTCGTTTATTATAGAATGTTTTGATGTGAATCAACACTGCACCAAAATCTCATTGCTAGAAAAGCGTGATTTGTCAAAACATGATTGTGTAAAAAATGGTGGTTTTTTGTATACCTTAAAAAATGCTATTAGCTGCAGTAATTAGCAGTACTGGCCAGATGTATTTTAAGCCAGCGCTGAAATTGTGCTGTGTCTGCTGCTGCCTTTGATATGATACAGCACAATCTGTAACCTTCATGGTTCATGATTGCGATAATGTTTTAGCCTTTCTATTTGCTGTCACGTTATTATCTTTGACAATCACGATCTCCCAGTGTCGCAGACTTGTGTGGTGTTGTAGCTTTGCCTCCATAAGAAGCTTTTTTTCAGTTTTTAATGTGTTAGACAGGTGCCATTTCTTCCTGAATGACCCTGTATTGAAATAAAAAGAAATCCCAGTGAAGAACTGCTAAAATAACAGCTGACCTCAGAAAGGGTAACTCAAAGGAAAGGTTCTTACTGTTGCAAGTTAACAAGATATGTCTGAGATGAAAAAATGACAAATGTAAATGATTCTGGTTTTCCCCCAAATGTGCTTTTGCTTTTTTTTTTTTTTTTAAAAAAAAAACAAAAAAAAAAAAAAAAACACAACAAAAAAAACAAACCACCAAGTTTTGCAATTATACTGTTTTGCATTCTGTTTTGTATTTGAGTATATATACACTGCATGGGAAACAATGGGTGGCTCTTAAACTGTACAGTGAAGCACCAGGGGCAGTTCTTCCACCTGACGTGTGCCTAATACTTTATGCTCATGAGCATAAATATCAAAAAGTCTGAAAGATACATTGGATGCATCTAATTGGCCATGGACTCGGCCAATTTGTGACTTTCTCTTTTCTTTTCCACTGTCAAGGCCTTAAAGGTAGCACAGGAGAAGACTTCGTTGTACTTGTAATTTTCCAGGCCTCTGTGGTATGTTTACTAAAGCTTCCAGGCTAAATGTAGGGCCTCAGGTCGTCCTTCTTATTCTTCCAAGTTGCAACAAGAATAAGTTTACAACCACAGTTACAACTTGCAAAGGTAAAAGGCAAGTTAACCTGACTGGAAAAGCTGAACTTATAAGACTGTAAATAATCTGGAAGAGAGACTCGCTTTTACTGTACCATAGACTGTTTGTAGTATATAATACTGCTTTAGCCTATTTGAATGGCTATGGAATAAGTAATAATTTAAGTCTTAAAACCCTGTTAAGGTACAAATAACTAAAACTGTAGTTAAGCGTCTCTTTATCTAAACATAATTACTGACGTGTCTTATAATTGTTCAGAGTTTTGCACTCAATACAGATTTAAAGAAAAAAGTATGCCCAGCAATTGCTTGCATTCTATTGATTTGACTTTGAAGACTCCATATGCTTGAATACTTTCTCAGAGGGCTTCTCTGAGGGCTAATTCCTTATTTAGTTCAGTGGCCCTACAGACTGCAGAAATGTTTATATACATCAAATCTGGTTGAAGTCCAAGTACCTAGTTGAACTGGAAAATATTACTGGCTAACTATTTACCTTTGAGAGCAGGAAACAAATTATTGAATGAAATAGGTTTTTATTCCCTGTTTTCAAAGTACGTAACTCAGCACTGTTGAGTGTCATTGATGGAAATTTTCCGTGTTCTTGTAAGTTCTTGCACTGTATACTTACATAAAAGTAGTATATGACTGTCAGGATGCCTCCTTATGGAAATAAGGAACATTTGCATGAACAAAGATTTACAGGAATGGAATCGTAATTACTTGCATTTCTTGGTGTCCAGCCTCGGTCTGAATCTCAGTAGCTTGTAACAAATGCCCCATAAGTGGGAAAAGGGAGTAAACCGAAGAAATCCACACAAGTCCGTGTTGTGTAGTAGAAAAGTCCTTTGACAGCTGCTTAGTTTGGCCAATATTTGAAGAAGAGTGAACCGCAATTCATTTGGAAGGGGTCAGATATTTATGGAGAATGACTCTTTGGTGTTGATGAATGACCTCCCAGGCACCTCAACTGATCGTTGTTGCAGGCTAGTTTTCTCTCAAGAGGAGAAGTATTGCTATGCGAGATGGGAGGCACTGTGTCAGGAAACTTGCTACAGAAACATCTTTTTGTAAGTGTGCACTCCTCTCATGGAGTAAAACAAAGGATCCTTTCAAAACCTGTTTTGCTCGTTATCTTGTTTACTTGTTTGCAAAGGTAGGCATACGTTTCTCTGCTGAACCAACCTATTGGGTGCTTCAAACCAAAATAATGTGCGTAGTTCCAGGAGTTGGAAGGATGTGTTTTCAGCAAGTTGCGAAGGTCGTTTTAGTGTTTGGTAACCCGAGGTGCTAAAATAAGGAGACTAATTTCTCCAAAGAACATTAACCAATCCTTTTGGACAATGGGCAGTGTGCATCTTTTAGCAAATGACTATATGGAGTTACTCAAAGTGTCCTAGAGTTTTGGAAGGATATCAGAAATCCTATAAATGTCCTTCTGCATTTAAAGAAAGCTTACTGAGTTGGGACATTATATGGCTGTTTCCATGAATTGAAAACCTGTGAGGTTTCAGACAAGGTTGGGAGCACTTTCAAAGGAATAAACTGATTATCTATACTTGTTAGTTATGCAAAACTGGTAATTAAATTACCATTGCACCTGATTTCTAACTTTCTTTTTTTTTTATAGACTAAAATTCTTGGTGTTTTCTTTATTTCATCTCAAGAGTTCCTGTCCAATGCTTACGTTTTGGCTGTACTCTTATTTTTTGCCCTTTTATTGCAAAGGACATTTCTCCAAGCATCATACTATGTTGCTATTGAAACGGGAATCAACTTGAGAGGCGCAATACAGGTAGCCAATATATTATTAATTAGCCCATTTTCAAATGATTATACGTGTATTTGTAAATACAAATTACAATTATAGTCATTAAATTCTGAAATGCTTCTCCGAAATGTATTGAATGTAACTGTTGCCACTAAAGACTGTGTTAACTTAGACCTGCATTCTTTCCTCTGCATCTTATTTGATTATTTTATATAAACATTTACTTGTAATATCTAATGCTGTATTTCTTCTTACCTTTGAGCATAAACTTGCTGACAGTAAAACTGAATGTAACTTTTTAAATAATTTAGGTTGTGAACCACACCTCTCCCATCTCAAAGGCATGTGTCTGTAATGTCCCATGGAAATAATACAGCTTTAAAATGTCTTGTAAATATACTTTGGACAAAAGGATAGGTTGTATTCCCAATGCATGGAGTAGTGTCTTATTCCATGGGTCATGCCACAAAAATCTGCCAGGCATTGAGGAGTCTGTAATTACTGAACATAAGTAAGGTTGGTAAAATGGAGTCCATAATCACTGTATAACTGTGAACAGCAGATCAAAGTTTTATGTAGTATACAAAGATCTGTGCCTGGAAATGAGAGAATTAGGTGTAAGATTACAATGCGGTATTGCCAAGTGCAGTGGCTGAAACCTACCCTCTGACACCTTGAAAGACAACCTTATATGTTACACTATTTGTCCACTGAACGACATAGATCCTGTGAGAGTTTGCGTGATAGATGGATGCTTTCAATGGCAGCATAATTGTTTAATCCTCTTTTGATCTTACACTTGGAAGCACTTGTCAGCTGCCAGATTTCTGTATTCCATCCATTGGTTTTCCCTTATTAGAGTGAAGTAGAAATTTCCTAAGGAAATAAAAATTTGACTCAAAATATATATATAAAAATTGCATGTCTTGTATCAAGCAGAGGAGCTGCAACTAACTGAAAAATACATGGACCACAGCAAGTGTAAAAGGGAAATTGTTATAAAAAACTGCTACATTAATTTTATTTAAGAAAAGCTTCGTGCTCTCTGCACTGGATATTACCCAGAGGCCCAGATAACGCCAGCAGTCGTCCCATTCAAATTGGAGAATTTCTAGCCATCTCTCTAAGCAGCAGAATTAGTGTTAATGGCAGTCTCTGTGCCGGTATTTTTATACAATTTTTTTCTGATATTTTTTTCAGCTTTCTTTAAACCTTTTCTCTCTTTTGCTCCCCTGTATAAACCTGCACCTGTTCAGCGTGCCCTGTATGACTTTATGCTTCACGATGGACAGTTGGCACTTGATCCGAAGGCACTTATTGAATCAGGGTGCCTCCTGTCAGCTAAGTCTCAAGACCGCAAAGTGTCACTGTGTAGCCTTTTACCAAACCAGCTGGTAAAAGTATGCTTTCATTATTGTGTATTAAATTATTTTTCTACATGGTGCCTGGGTCTGCACTGAGGCAGCTGCTTAATTCAGTACTGAATTGGACCTGTTACATCAGTTGTCTGTGAATTAAACTTTGTAATGGGACTGGGCTGTCTAGCCAAAATGTAGACAATGTCTAGCCAATGTGTAGACACATGGTTCTGAGTTTGGATGGGACCTGAATCAATTGCCAGAGAAAAATAACGATTATAATATATTGACTATTATACACTGAATGTGGTAATATATTATTTGTTAGCACTAGTTACAGCAAGGGCACTCCGTGGGGAAGCTGGAGGTGTAAATCATAGCTGCTGATATGGTTCTTGGGTGTGTTGGGCAGTAAAGGTTTCATTCTCTTACTGATCCAGAGGGGCTGCAAAAAGGGAGTACTTAGACAACCATTATGTACCTAATTGCACTGCTTTTTGTGGGTGAACAATAAGACAGTAACTTAAAATTTTTCGTCATAACATAAAAGGCCAAACTTTAAACTCTTAATTGAAGTTACTGGGAATGTTGGTTTCCCTCAGCATGCTGGACTATGCCTGTGTTTTAGATGGAGCTAGAAAACTGATTTTATTTCTGTGTGCTAACAGCTTTTGATCTCTCTTCCAGACAAAAATATACAATAAAATTATGCAGCTTTCAACCTCTAACATGTCTATGGGGGAGATGACTGCAGGCCAGATCTGTAACCTGGTTGCCATTGACACAAATCAGCTGATGTGGTTCTTTTTCCTCTGCCCTAACCTTTGGGCTATGCCAGTACAGGTAAGATTGAACGTGCTTTTGTTATTAATGTGCATCAGCTGTAGTGATTGGTGATTGCGTATGAGTTTTATGAAAGTAGAGATATTAAAGAATAACTTGAAATAAGATTTCAAGCTATTAATATTGTAGGTAATGTATTTCACATCTGTGACAGGACTGTAGGTGTTTAGGATTGCATTAGGATCTTGACTGCTGCCATACATGCTTTGCATTTGTAACAAGAATTTATAGGGTACAGCAGATTATGTTATTCCAGTGCATTCATTTATTGTATCAGTGGAGTTAACTGGAACGTATTGTAATCATTTGTCTTCTGCATCCCAGCAGAAGCAAGAGAAGCAGCAGTTTATTCAAAAATACAATTGCTTAGAGATGATCCTTTGGACATCCCTTAAAACTACTGCTGCCTCATGGATGACAAATTCTTGCATACGAAATTCCACGAATTCATTCGTTATATGGAATAGTTTTGCTGCTTTAGCCTCTCTGGTGTCTTTGTCCTCCGGTCTCTATATACCACTCTCATCCCTTCAGTCTCCTTTCCCATATGCATGGCATGGGGCAGGTCACTGCTCTGAGTCACGCTCAGTCGTCAGGGACTCCTGGTTCCATGTCCTGTAGCCTCATAGCATATGTAATGCCCAAGGAAATACAGCTGTGTCTTATGGAGGCTTTATGATGAGGAAAGCAGAGTCCCATCTTAGAGGATACTTTCATGACTGATTTAAATTAATCTAGGCCTGTTTTCTTACTGAAACAGGAGTTTGTATGCAATGTCCAACATGGAAGCACGGTGTTTTTACCTCCTTCATTGTTAGAGCTCTATAGATTGTGCCTTGTGTCACATGAGCTTGCAGAGCTACCGAAAAACTAATCTGATGAAAACTAGTCTTTTTTTCCGTGAGGCAGTATTCCTCTAAGTCTGTGAAGTGGTCAGCCTTGGATGGCCATGTGATTAATTTAAGTTTATGCTAGTAAGAGAGTAGAATAGAGCAGACACAGAGCTGTAGGAGGTCATAGCAATCTCAGTACAACTTCGGGTCATTTTTCAAAGTTCATGCTTACAGAAACAGTGGAAAAGTGCAAACTACTTAGTTTGGAAGAGCCAGTACTTAAACCATTGAAACTTCCTGCACTTCCATTTAGGAATTTCCTGAGAAGACTGACAGTAAAGCACATAGTTTCATCTGATCTCAATACGGTACCCTGCAATTCTTTCTGTTCTCTTCCAGCTGCTCGGTGTATTTTTGTTGCGAGTGCTTTAATGCTAAAAGTAAATTCAAACAAAAGAGGCAACAGAGTTTAGATTCACTCAGTATTTTCTAAAAGTATCATTTAGTTTCAAAAACATGATGAAAACGCCATTGTATTCATGTCACAGAGGTGGTCTGGTTCCAGCATTACGCAGAGGCTGGTTTGGCTCGTGTGGAAGTCAGAAAGCTGCCAATAATCGACCCAGCAACTTTGCATTTTGAGTTGCCTGCTCTTACCCAAAAATGAAATCATTTTCATGAGACTGTATATGGACTGCAACTGGCAGATCATCCTTCCAGTCAGTTTCTAACACGCCTCTAGGAGTGTTGCTTAGGAGTTCCTGTGTCCATCAACATCTTAGACTAGTGATTTTCTTCTATAAAATGTTGAGTATATAAGAATACTACATTGAAAAGGTGGGGATGGGAAGAAGAGCCAGCCGTTCAGATGATTATATAAATGGTATGAATGTCCTTCAAAGAGTAAGGTGCTAGACTGCCGGCCATCAGGAGATCTGGATTATTTTCTGACAATAAAGATACATATTAGAACGGAGTAAATTTTATAGTTTCTGACAAAACCAAGAAGTTTTGGTCAAGCTGCTTACAGGTTAGATGAGCAAGTCCTCCTTTGTGATGGATTTAAAATCATCTGATTGCATTGTAAACCAGATTAATTTCCTAACCTGGAAAAAACCCCATGGTTTAATTGTTTTCCCTGGATTTGTTTTTTTCTTCACTGAGGAAAATACTGGGGAGGGGCAACGCAGGTCCTTCTTTGTTGTCAGTGATAGTGAGGTCTTGAATGCCTCTTGTGTAGTCTCATTCTTTGGGGAGTATTTGTTCTCTGGAAAACCAATTAGTGTCCTCTTGAAATACTCTGGGAGTCTTCACACTTCTGCTATATGTGTTTGAAACCTAATATGTTACCATATGTCTTCTAGTCTCTCTGTGGTAGTGAGGGATAGATTGCTTCCGAGACTGCAATAGGACCTGGAGGAAGAAGAAATCTGAAACTTTCGTAGAACTTTTGCTAACCCCAATTAAAGCCTCAAATCAGGATAGTGAGTGCATTAAGGTGTAAACAGTCAGCAGCTTACTAACTGATAGCTTTTTTTAACCGTGCTTTCGTGCCTAGGGTTTGCATTTACTCTACCTGTGAGCTGTATAACTATACCTGTTAAAATATTAAGACCTAAAGAGATTTATATTTATATGGTTGAATACGATTTATATTTATAGATCCTAGTCATATTTTTACAGGTCATAGGGTGGCTGCACTTGTACAGTATTTATATCGCTCTTGTGCAGGAGTAGCTGCGTTGGGTATAGACTAGTTTTCCTCATCTACTCTGGAGAGGCTTATATGCCAGTTGAAAACATTTTACTTTCTCAGATTAAAAAAGGATGATGAATATAGCAATTATCATCAGGAATTTTTCAGAAAGAAACCTGACTCATTTTTTAGCATCAGGATGGTTTCCCTAAAATTATGTGGGGAAAAAATGGGAAGCAGATTATTTTAAAGTGGGGGAAAAAAATGTGCATCTATTGATTTCTAATAACAAAAGAGAAGACAACTATAATGAAAAGAAACTGATATGAAATACCAGATGAAATATGGTTACAGGTTGGCAGTTTCTTAGTAATAGTTTAAATATCAGGATATTTTTTATCCATTTACTAGAAGTACCCTGCAGTAAGAAGTCAGTGATTGTATACTTCTAATAATATCGCTGAAAGATCTATGAGGCGTTAAGAAGAGTCCACCCCTTTAATGATAACTTTTAGGATCCAATTATCCAATTATTAGGATCCAATTATCCTAGACTTAGTTTCCATTGTAAGTCTGTTAGTAAAACAGGCTATGTAAGAGGTACCATTTTCAGGTACGCTTTTGGTAAGACCACTCTGCAGGCTCAGTGTAGGGAGAGCTTTAGTGCAACCGAGAATTAAGCAGATTTCATTGCATATTCTGTAACGACATCTTGCTCTAATGTGCCAGAAGTCACAGACTCATAAAGATTTCCTGACAGTCTGCTGAAAATATGATTATATTTGCATTAAAATTCACCCTGCAACGCTCCTTAGCAGATCACGACTATCAGTGTCAAAGCATGCTCCTGTTTTGTGGGTGGTGCGCGCATTGCAAGGCACAAATCAGTGAGTCATGGTGGTCACGAAGGTTTCTCCAAAACATGTTTCCACAACACTCATTCGATGCTTTGTTTTGTGAGGCAGGGAAAGCAATTACTGAATGCTTGAGAGATGGCTAGTACAAGCTTTGTTATTATTTAAAACAGGTTTTTAATGGTTTTGTAGCGCTCAACCTAACAATCGACATTTCAGCATTTGCTGTGGAATTTGTAATTATCCTCGATTTAGAAGACCTAGCCATTCATAACAAGTTAGGATTTCTATACAGTCTAGATAATCCGAGCCCCATCTTTGCTGTGACTGGAGTCAATAGGAGCTTTATCATTGCCTTAAATTACTGTTTGAAGGCCATTGAAATCCATGAAAAGAGGCCTGGGGATGCCCATCAGTTGAAAGATGCCCTCATCAGGCTTGGCTCAAACCCTGGGAGCTAAATGAGGCCCTATAAAGGCTCCTCCCCCCCCCCTTCCCTCCTCCATTTTATAAACAACCTTGTTTGATCTCATTGTGATTATTAAAAACTCCTGTATTCTCATATCTCGGGTTCATTTAGCAGGGATAGCTTACAGTTGTAATGAAAGGACTTTTGTCTCTTTCAAAACTGGCCCCAAAGCAGTTTCTGGCTGAAAGTATTTGCTATCTCCAATAAATAATCAAGACAAAATAACCATAGCTATTGGTGAGTTTCTTGCTTGTGATACATATCTCTGGCAGGAAAGAGCTTTGGGATTTTGATGAAAGGGAAGCAGTGTGTTTCATTACACATTTTTTTTAAAAATGTGATCATTACCTTCTCAGAAATATTAATGAAAGCCTTCCCATCTGCTAGATACTGTCCTCTGCCAGTTCAGATATTATCTAGGTACTTTTTATTCTTGACTGTATAGTATGTGGTATGATAAATATAGAATTACTTGCAATAATGCTTACACATTTCAGCTCTTTTCAGATACAAGTATTCACATATTTAAATTGAGAAATTTTTTTTCTCATACATGATGAATATATTTTAAAACTTTTCCCTTATTATCACAACATAAAGAAGATGAAAATGGGATCATTTTTAATCTATTGAAAACACAGAATTTTTATTGCAAATACTGACCTTTTCAATAGCCAGGATGGAGGAAAAAAAAACCAAAAAACCCCAAACCAGCTGTGAGCTAGCAACTCCTTCAGGATCCGGTAGCTAGAATAGCTTTTCCCTTGTCTGTGTGAGAAGCTGAGACTCTGTTTCTAGAACCAGCTGGTCCCATAATGTCCTTGACAATCAACCAGCAGTGGGGGAAAGCAGGGGGTCAATGTTCTGCATTGACTTCGTAGTTTTGAACATCTCTTAACTATGCACTGTTCGATGCTTTCCTGTATTTTGAGTGCCTGGATTGTCTGCCCATGAAGAAGCAGTTGGGAATTAATATCTTGATCTGTAAAGATCCAAGACCATTTCACGTTTTGGAGGGGAGCTCTGCCAAGGGCTGTCTGATAGAGGCCTTGCATTTTTCCATTGGCTTCATACACTCATGAATTTCCTGACTTCAGATGGAAGCAGATTGCTCACTTTCTCGTCACTAAAAGATTTTTAATTTACAATTTAACCTTTGCTCTTACTAGATGTGTGGTATATATATAATAAGACTTTACTTTCAAGTTAATGCATGTTTCCTAAGTAAATACTGTGACTCATTTTAGGAGTCATGTTTTAGTTTAGTTCACCTGCAGAGAGGCATCAAAGGATTCTTAAGGGAAAAAAAAAAAATCTGTATTTTCTCCCTGTGTGTCTTAAATTCATGAAAATTTCAAGGTGGAGATTTGGAAACTAAGGACTCTGCTTTTCTTCATGGAAACAACCAGTTCCCATAGATATCTGTGGGAATGGATGGGCTTATGACTACTGAGCTTCAAAATGATGGGAGATAGTGTTTCTGTGAGGGTTGTGAGAGTATGCAGATATGCAAATATAGCAAGCATAGTAGATAATGCTTTAAGGAAATTTCCAATTATTTTTTTTTAATTAAAGGAAATTATGTATGAAATTAACTTTCTATCACTATGTCTTCCGATTAATTTATCAGCTCATACTGGTAAATATACAGACTGTCAGTGCTCCAGATTGTTCAGGAGTCAGTCATTAGAATAGTGGTAATTAACATTAGTAGCTTGTATGTTTGCGTTTATTGAGCTGCTTACGGTATCCCTTTCCATCCAAATGATTGCTCTCTAGATTCTTGTTTATCCAAAGGCAAACCTTTTATTCCTAAGCTGTTTCTCTAACCTTTTTTTAAAAGTCATCGCCAGTCTGGTACTGTGCACCCTTAAAACAATTCCTTGCAAGTTTATGTTAGAGTCTGTTTGAAGTGGAGGTTCTTAGCGATATCATTTATAATGTTCCTTTTTTATGTACTGGTCAGCAATAATGTCATATTAACATTTTAATAGTATTTCATATTAGCTTCTATAGTAAGCAAAGAAAAATTCCTTCTTTGTAGAAGTCCTATGTGTTGTAGACTAGTGAGTTCTGATCAAACTGGGAGATGAAATTTCTTCCTCAGTGTAAAACTGCTTAAATGTCAAAGATGAAAAAGATCGTAAGTCAAAAAAAAGCGTGCTATGTCATCTGCCGAATGCGGGAAGAAATGTTTAATAGGGATTTAGGGAGTATCTCAATGTGTTACTTGGAAGTATTCTAAAATAGCTTTTAAATTTTATTTAAAGTTTTTTTTAATACATGTATTTATTTCTAAGTAAAGTTATTTTAAATAGCTGTCAGTTACATTACGGAAGATACGCAAATTTGTACAACCTTCTTCTACTGTTCATAAAGGGGAGAATCCAAAATTCACAGAATCCAATTCACAGAATCCAATTCACAGAATCCAAAAGCTGGGGAGGAACACTGGGTGGATGTTATTTAGTCCTCTGACAGAATACCCTGACTGATTGAACACCACTGTGCCAGCGATGTGGAACGTACGACGTTTGGGGGTTGGGTTAGCTGCGGTGGCTGTTGGTTTTGAACGTGCTGTCCAGTTACCCTGTGATGGGTTGTTGTGGTGCACACTCGAAGTGAAGCCATCCCAAGCCTTCCCCTTCCCAAGCTTTCTTTTCTCCCAACAGATAATTGTAGGAGTTCTTCTGCTCTACTACCTTCTTGGAATCAGTGCCTTAATTGGAGCAGCAGTAATCATAGTCCTTGCACCTGTTCAGTACTTTGTAGCAACAAAACTCTCACAGGCCCAGAGAAGTACGTTGGTAAGTGTCTTCAAACTCATACATGATATAAATATCACCTTTGGTAATTATGCAGTGGTCTGTGTTTGGAATTAAAAAGCTAACCATGGACACTGACCAGGAACTGATTCTCAGTTCCTGGTAGTGTTCAACAATGTGGAGTTCAAGAATGCGAAAGCATAAGCAGTGAAAATGCAGATTTGGAGGCTTATATTTTTCAACAAGTATGCGTTTCCATAAGAGCAAAAAAAACTTAAGATCCTTCTGACTTGCAAATGTAAATGGTCAGCAATCATTGACTGAAATGAATGAATCATGCAAGGCAAGCTGTCCAAGGGGAAAGTAGGTAGGAATCCTGCGTCCAAACTCAGACCCCAGATACATTGTAGATGTGGAAATCTATCAGACCGATTTATTTAAATAACCTCTGGGCAGTCCTAACTCCCACAGCATGCTCCTCAGCTGGGGACCTTAGAGGTCTGCTGAGTCACAAGCTGTTCCTTGATCCCTCACTTGGCTTGTCTAGGATTTGAATCATCTGCATCGCCGCTGAGAAAGTTGCCTTGGTTCATAGGAATTACCACACCCAGCTGCTCTGAACCTTATCCCCACATTCAACAACGGTTGCACTGCCAAGGAAGCCATAGGAACCTGTAATGGACCCAGACAGCTTGCTGAAATCTCTTCCACCACAAATCATGGGTGATAACGGGAGTTACTTGTGCACCTTCCTGTGTGAAAGTAATGCCTTTGCATCAACAGTGTGCACCCTTCTAGAAATGTAGACAGCATTCTTCCCTGTAGCATCCAAGCAGACAGTTGGCATCACCTAGGAATTCCTGCAGATGGGAGCAGTGCATTGTGTGCTTGAAATGTCTCCACTGTGCAACCTAGTGCGGCACAAAGATCCTTGAGCTTGCCTGAAAACTAGAAGCAGCATAACTTCCAGTGATGCTTTACTGGGAGTATAACTTTACCAGTGCATTATTGTGCCTGAGCAGCTGGCCCTGCTCAGAGTCCGGGTTCCCTACGGGATCACAGCTTCTTGCTAATGTGGCCTTGCTGCTTTGAAGCCTGTCATTGGTGTTCCCACATCATGTTGACTGGGCAGAGCGGTGTCCCTAGTTGTAGCTTGTCTGCGCTTTCTGATCTCTGTAGGTTGTCCGTGTGCCTGTTGAAAATCCAGCCAGTGTGCTGGGCAGTAAAGTCATGAGAGGCTGCCTTGCAAGTCATCAGAAAGCTGACAGAGGGGGAAAATTTTCAGTACAAACTACATGATTTAGGGGTGCAAACCAACTGCCTGTTCACTTGAGCTCTAGGGAAGCTCCCCTTTGTGAAAAACAGTAACAAAACATTTAAATGGACAGAACTAGTAAAGTATACCTAACTGATTACAAGGGGCTGCATAAAATTTTAGTGTGATCTTAATGTTTAGGGGACGCTGCTTTAATTATACTCTTTAAGTAAATATGTATGTAAATGTTGCAGGAGTACTCCAATGAGAGACTGAAGAAGACAAACGAGATGCTTCGAGGCATTAAGCTCCTTAAACTCTATGCTTGGGAACACATCTTTCACAGCAGCGTAGAGGAAACGAGACAAAAAGAAATGACTAGCCTCAAGTCTTTTGCTCTTTATACCTCCATATCCAGTAAGTCCCTTCCTTCATTCTAATCCACTCTTCAGCTGAAGTGCGACTGCATTATTAGCTGCTAATGAGTTTACCATTTATCTGTCGAGATTGTTTCAGTTGCTTTAGGAGCTGATCCCTACTCCTCGCTTTCCACTTAGTCAGACTTTCCATTTAATTCAGTAGAATTTTGCCCATATGGGAAATATGCCTAAAAGAGAAAGTTAAGCGTTAGCTTTTCTGGAGAAAAGCTTTTAAGGGACAAGTGTTTCACAGGCTACCTTCAGCCAGCAATATTCTTCTCTGTAACAAAGCATTCAGGAAGAAGCCTTTGTTGATACTTCTTTTTCTTTTCCTCCTGCATTTTGCACAATACAGTGTATCACAATATGTGACAGGAATTGTCTTTGCATTGAAGCTACAACAGATGGTATTTATACTTCCTTATTCAAAACCTGGATTTCTTATAAAAGCAAGTGATTCTTAAGAACATTTCTATATCCTAAAAAGGTAAAATATGAGAATCCTGGCAATTTCATCATTCCGTATGCAGATTCTTTTGTCTCATGTTATCTTTCAAGCTGTTTTAAGACATTTATCATCCTTTTTAAAAAGACATAGGGCCAATTGAACTCTGTATTTGAGGAGATCATATGCAACACCTGTATAATTGCTACTGTAATACTTTAGAAATAATTACTAAAGTCATACTGAAGAATGCTGTTCATATAATCCATAAGATATTAATGACATGGAAATTTTTAGTGAGAAGTATTCAAGTGCCACAAGCTACCTGCACAAGTATCTTCTAGACTAATAAGGAAGCCTGCTCCTTAGGAAAATAACTTCCAGTCTGATTAGTATTATTTGATTTCATTCACCCAAGAGACGTGCAGCTGACTTTCTTCTCTGCCAAATGATCACAAAGGTAATGCACTCTGAGAGAAAGATCCTGATCCCACTGAATTTAACTAACATTAAGCTGAGGTTTTCATTGACTTCTGAGACCAGAATTTCTCTCAGGGGATCCTGAGCTCTCTGTGCTGCAGAGTAGTTTCCATTTTACATAAACCAGATTTTAGCTGGAGTAGATTGCGTGACCGGAAACTCCATCCTATGCCCAGATCAACACAGCCGGGCTCCCTTTGTTTGCACTGCTTCGTGTGGCGTTAAAATCTATTTATAGTCAGAGCCACAGGTTCAGCTGTAGGACTGAAAGAGCTGTGAAGGCTTATTTGATTTTTAAATCCTCACAGCATCATTTCTAATGGCTACAAAAAGGTGTGTTCATCCCAAGAGTACTGGCTATTCTGTAAAGAAATAGTGACATAAATATGAAACGATATTATTAAAAACAACTCTATATACTGATGCTTCTTGAAACACTTAATTTGTATTCTTGTTAATATTACAAGTGATATTTGTGTGCATGTAAGACATGGTAGATCGGTTTCTCAGCTGAGGTAAGCCAATGCAGCTTTTTTGTGGTGTTATTGCATATAATTTTTTCTTATATAGAGTTCCTATAATTTCAGCCTAGGAGTTCCTTACACCCTCTGTCTTTAGCAGAAATTACACTGATGTTTACAAACTTACACTTTAGCAGACTGCATGGGGAACATAAATACTGGAGAATTTGCTGGTTTTCTTACCGTAAGTATAAATAGAATGACAGGCATAATCAGCACAAAGCGTGTTTGCTAATATGATAGTGAACTTATTAGTTTTTTTTAAGAGAGAAAAGAAAAGAGTGAAAAAGGCAGATGACAACCAAGATTTTATGGATTATTGATCAAGAGGAAGGTAGATGCTTCCTAGAACAATAAGAAAGCAGACATTAGATGTTTTTTAATATTCTTTTTTTAATGTACGGTGTTGAATAGACTCTGGAATACTTTTCTAAGTATACTTAGCTATGAATGAAAAGTATGTGGTTGGAGCTACTTCTATTCATGAGGAATAGATTTGCATTGGATTACAGAAAATATACCTACAAGTTTCAGAGCAGTGTTGGCTAGACCACAAGGAAATTCCATTTCAAGACCACATGGAAACTGGATCTCTTCTGCCTCGCCCCTGTGTCTGGGTCCAGTTTCTATGTATATGGAATTGTTCATGTGTATTAAAAGAGCTATTATAGACATCTTCCTATAATTTTAATGAAATGTATCCACCAGAATCAATGCGCATAGTGACACCTTTTGAGTTTTGACAGTGAATTTTTTAACTGTAGCAAAGAAGATTGCTGTGTAACTTTTTCCATACTGATCGGTAAAATTATGCTATGTTCAGTTTTACAGGATTCAGTACACACGGAGAAAGGGAGGAATGGTTTTCCTGTTTCTGTGAATTTTTACTTAATCTGTCACAAGCCAAGTAGCTCCAGGCTTCCTCACAGGAAAATAACAGTAGTTACTAACCAAAATATTCGAAAACGACTGAAAACATTTTTCCTAGTGTTCAATCTGCCTTTTTCCAATAACAAAGTACTTTTAACTGAATCTAATTAAACCAAAAGTCTTAGCTGTGAACAAAATTTGTGTTAGGGAACATTTTATTATTCTGGACACTTGCATAATTGGAAAAAAAAAAAAAGAAAAAAAAGCTCCCAAATTCCAGTGGCTCAATAAGCCCTTATTTGTTTGCTTGAAAGAAGGTGTTTGAAGTGAAGTTCTTGGATGTACTTGTGATCTCACAGAATAGCGAAATTCAAATTGACTTACTGGGAGCCACCAAGTGACCCTGGCTGTCTCAACTGCAGCGGGCTTTGCCAACCCTATAGTAGATTTAATCTGCCCAGCTTTGTGTTTGACAGGTATGATCTCACACTGTAGACAGCAGAAGAGCAGGACCCATCTCTGAGAAGTTCATCAGCTTTGCTAGCTTCCCTCATCAGGTTCATTCATAAAAGCAAATTCATGTACTGCAGCAGTCTCGAAGGCAAATTGCAAATGCAAGGATTTAATAGAATTAAGTAGTCCAGAGTTGCAGGCAGCAAGCTTTGCTCCTTTTTCAAAATTTCTATGCCGTAACTACCTCGAGTTCATACAAAGTGAAAACTGGGCGGGAAGTAGAATCATTGTGAGAAATGAGAGTCTGAACTGAAGCTGCTTTGTATTCCAACACAGAGAAGAACATTTTCCCCAGAATTTTTTTTCCCTAGGGTGAGGAGTAAACTATGAATTTCTAGGCTTTAATGCATATGCATCTTTCAAAGGCTAAGCTTTTATTTTGGAAATTTATATACACAAATATACCTATATTTTCAAACACTCTCCTGTCAAGGAATTAGAGCCACATGAAATAACACAGCTATTTTATTTATGCTTGAGTACAGAGTTTACACGTATGTTACAGGATTCATTAACGATCTTCTAAATGTAGGAAAAAGGAACATCTGACAGGACGTTAAGTTCTTCAGGCTGTTTATGCCCAGAAAAGGATAGCCAAACAGTCAACCAGAAGTGTTTGTGGGTCAAATGATGACACTCCACTTCAGGTGAATAACTAGGGAGTGCTTTTACTGTGTGAACATCTGCTGTACCTGGTAGGAAAAATGGTCAGGCATAGTTTAAACAAAAAAAAAGTGGCTAGCCTCTTTCTTTTCTGTTATGTGTGTACTGATCTTTTAATTCTATTTTAGCTATAGATTCTATATTCTTTCTCCCTATTGTTTACTTAATGAAATAAAATTGAGTGATGGTCAAAATGAAGAGGTGATGATTAAATAGTATCCTCAGGTTGCGATAGAGGGGACAGATGTGTGGGGTCAGATCGTAGCTCTGGTTCTGACTCAAGCTCCCAGATGGATAACTGGTTCTTTTTGCATTCCTAACCTGTGTTCCTGCCTGATCTAAAAGAGATCCCTGTACAGAAATGGTATTTGCTTGCTTCTCCTCATCCATTTGTTTAATAACTTCTGAATGTTGTAGTTGCTACAGTGAAAGGAATTCAGGGCACCAAGACAGACATTGTTCGAGGTCAGGGAGGAAACTGGTTCATTGTTTGCACTTCAGTAACTCAAGGCCCAGCTGAAATCAAAGCTGTACCCCATTTAAGTACCATTAGAGCCCGTATAGAGCTCCTGAGGACATTCACAAAGTAGTCAAGCCTGACAAAGCAGGAGTAATTATGAGTAAATCCTCCACAAGAGTAAACTAAGTCAGTGATGCAGTGCAGGGTTGCCAGTCTTTCCTTACCCTTTGAACTGCATCCTGAAACCTGAGGGGACCCCAAAGCCCTGTACCTCAGAAGTGGTGCCCCAGAAGTAGGTCACAATTTGACGTACGAGCCAGTGGCTCTCCCAGGAGGTCCTGCAGGAGGCAGTCCCTCACTGCGACCTGGGCAGCCTCTGCTGGGTCTCCTTTCACGGTCAGGTATTCAAGTCACCCACCAGACCTTGTACCAGCTCGGCCTTTCTGTCCATTGTGAGATGGAGACCTGCGGCGTCCCTCACCTGAACGGCGTGTGAGCTGAGCGCAGCTCAAAACCAGTTGATCAGTCATCTGTGGTAGGGTACGTTCCTGGGTTTTGTCTGTTTTGGTGGTGTGAAGGGAAGTAAACTGCAGGTGTTTTAAAGTGGTGTACTGATCTGTGTAGATAGTTGTGCATTTTTCCTATCTTAAGCATAGAAAATACCATTGTAAACTAGTGCTAGTAGTATTTTAACGTTGCGCATGTCTGAATGGAAATTGTTTCTAAATGTTCCTACATGTTTTCCTTCACAGTCTTTATGAATGCAGCAATACCAATTGCAGCTGTACTTATAGTAAGTATGGACTTTTCTAAGTAGTGTTAATTACAACTGCATTTTCAAGTATAAGTGATGTGGAAATGAGGAAGGAGAAGGACAGGATGCAAACGTGCCACACATTTGCAGTTCCTCTGGGAGAGAATGGAAAATGGCCATTTGTCATCTGGGACCAGAAGCAGCCATGAGTATGCCGCACTCCTCCAAACTGTTAAGAGAAAGATTCTGTTAAGATTCTGTAAACAAATGCTTATGAAATATGAAATCTTTGTGCATTTCCTTCTTTATGACAAAACGCTGATACTGATGTCTGTATCTTTGTAGACATTTGTGGTCCATGCTCATCTGACAAGAAATGCTGACTTCTCCCCATCCGTGGCATTTGCCTCCATCTCCCTGTTTCATATTCTTGTATCTCCGTTGTTCCTGCTCTCCAGTGTGGTTAGATCCACTGTCAAAGCACTAGTAAGGTGAGAACTGTAAAATTAGTATCTTTGCTACCACCTCTCTGACTTTTGAGAATGTGCCTATGGCTCGTTTTTCAAATGTAAGTTTAGAAATAGTGTCACGATTATTTATCTGTTGTAAATCACTTCCCAACTTTTTACCTTGCATGGTTCCCTTAGTTGTACCATATGGGCCGTGTTCTTTGCTGATACAATTGTCACAACCAATATTTTGTGGTCCACAGCTAGTACTTCATTGTGTAGAATGAGTTGAGCTATATTGGTACTGCATGCACCATATATGTGGTAACAAGAAAGGAAGTGAAAACTTACTGATGGTTTAGTTTCCTAAATCACCCAAATGTTTCCATCCATCAAGCATGTAGAAGGAAAAAGGTAATCAGAGGCACATGTATTTCACCATGTATCACGTGGGCTGCGCTCGTCCTCCACTCCTCTGCCTGAGAGGTTGCCTGTTAGTGGAGAATTACATTTGAACAAATAAACAAACAAACCTCATAAAAATCAGTTAAGTGTGGGAGTAAGTTAATGACTAAATGTCTACTCCAGACGATGAATTTTTACTTTCTTATGAACATGTTAGTCTGATTATTCAAAAACTGAAATAACAACCAGTAGAACTGCTGTTTCATTGTGAATTTCACTTTGAGTATCAACAGATTTGTGTAAAAACCTCTTAATGCTTTTCGTATGTGGTGTAACTCTACCTGACTGATAGGGGAGGAAGAGAGAGTTTGGGCTTCTTACTTTATTAGGACCTCTTTTTGACCTCCAATATTGCTGTCTTAAGAACTTATCTGAACTATGGGACAGATACTGGTTACCAGCCCTGGTTTAATTGCCTTTGAGTCGCTTTGGAGATGGAAAGGAGACTACAGCAGGAGGCTGAGATTCCCCCCACTGTTTCAGTATTCCCTGACAGTGCAAAGTCACAGCTGTGCCCTCTCTCCTGACAAATGTGAAATCTGAGAGCATCAGCGGCTGGCATGAAATGTTTTGCAGCCACTCTGGTAGTCCCTAGAGTTACGGCAAATTGTTACGCTAAGATTGCAGCCAGCAAATATCTGGGGGCTCACACTGGCACGCGGTAATGGACGTTCATTTTGGCTTGTCTAAGGATTTCTTTGTAAACGAATTGTGTGCCTGTTGATGCTGCAGGAACAATTCTAAAGCAATTAGTATCAACTAAGTATTGTTGCTAGCTGGGAGTTGTTCATGAGCTGTTCTGTAGTTACCTACTTGTTAAGCAGGCTATTGCCCTGCCCTTTGTAGTGCGGACAGGAATCCCCTGGTTCACACTCTGCAACAAAGTTTTCCTGGCTACCTTTACTGCAGTAACGCAGGTTGTGTTGCAGAGTGCATTGCTCCTTAATGCTGTTGGTGCTACTCTAGATGTGTCTTCCGAGTACCCCACCCTCCAGTGCAGTATCTTGGGAGCGTGTCCCAGATATTTTCAACCCATGCAAACACACACTTGCTTAAATAGTTCGGTAAATGTGAAAAAGCAGACAGTTATTAACAGCTGTGTTTGTGCCAATTGAGCACAACTAATGTTTACTTTCTATGACTGTGTCTTGCTGTTAGACTTTTCTGCTAATAAGCAGCTGGTGAGTAAGATCAGGTAAAGGTAACCTAACTTGATAAAGCTGTACTTCAGCTTTCTTTAGGCTGAGATATTCTAATTGTTTTTAGCATGTGTACGAGACAACTTCTGTAGAGACAGAAAGGAACTGTCTAAGTGAAGATGATCCAGCAGTGAAACCAGCACGTAAAGGATACTAAGAGGGTGTCACGAGCTCTGCATCTCAGGCACTTCACAACCCCTACTCTGTTAATACTGGCTCCAGTCTCTGGTGCCAGATGCTATTAAGGACAATAATCTCCACAAATAAACTTGTCAGTATCTTTTATCATTACACATGTGCCCAACTGCAAAGCATCCTCATGGATTGTCATTGACACTATCAGAACAACTGTGTGATTCATTCCAATGATAAAACAGATTTAAAGCTTCTGTTTCACATAGGGGCCCTGCGAACTTTCCAAGTTACGGGGCCAAGGTGTTTGCTTCTGAGAGGGGAATCTGCTGAAAGTTTTTAGGAAGGTGAGAAAATCTGTTATGTCTTTGAAAAGTTTTTTTTTTTTTCAAAGAGTGTTTGTGCCATTGAAAATTAATACTAAGCAGCCAATTGATGTATTTCTTAAATGTGAGGTCTTCAAGAACAAAGGTACAGCGTACAATTTTCCATCAGCAAAGGTCAAGTAGCAAGAGTGGCATTATGTATCTTACTGGGTTTAATATGAAACCACTTCTTCAGTCAGCTGTGCAAATAACCATGTTTTAATCAATATGTCTATTCTGTGGCTTAAAAATAAGCTCCCCCTTGGAGATATTGGAGTACTAGTGAAATTGCGATGTCAGTGAGAGCTCTGCAGAGAACGCTGGTTGGTGTGGTTTTTTTATTCTTTAAGAGTGTAGAATGGTGTGGCATCTTGAAATATGAGTTGCTGCCTGTAATAAAAGATTTTTCTCACAGCTATACTGTTTTTTGTCAGTAATTGCCATGGGAGCAGCAATTCCAGCATTCAGCAGAGCATTGGGCAAAGGGGTTGCAGAGATAAGTCTTCGCACTTGGAGTACAGCTGCCTTGATACATAACCAGAGGGCAGAGAGCAAAAATCAAATTATTGAATGCCTTAATAGAGACGTGGTCTTGTTTGGGTATGCATGGTCCAAGAATATGTTTGCTGTTGTCTTTGCCTACCCTCTCTAGACCCTGGAGCAGATACAGGGGACTCTTCTATCTGCTCTTTATACCTTCAGAGCAATTATTCAAATGTCAGTGTAATTTTCCTACAGAGAATGTAGGTGCAGCTGCATACCAACTCCGTCTAGGCAGCATCTAAACCATCATTTGGTCCATTTAAAGACATGTAAAATGTTCTTGTAAATATCTGGTTCACTGAATAAAAAAGGTAAGATCAATCCTACCCTGTTTTCTGGAGCTTTGTGCGAATAGATACCAATATCTCTAGTGATGGGGCTTCTAATTTATTCCTTTGATATAATAGACCTTTCCATTAAGAAATTTTGGTCCTGCATTGAGGCTGAATTAGTTATTACTCCTCTTGTCCCATCCCAAATAGTTATTCTCCCCCTTCTCACTTGTTTAGATTGTAGTACCTGCTCTATCTAAATTCACCCTACCATATATCTTAATCCTCAGCTGCTGTTAGCAAGTGGGCAGAAAAACTGTAGAAGCAGTTCTCTCCTAGGGAGTCTCCAGGTGGCTTCGATCTCTACTGGCAGGACAAGAGCTAACTGTGCAGGGAGTCTGCCTTAGGCAGTCCTCTACTGCCTTGGTCCAGGCACTGTTTTAGCACCAGGGTGGTATCTCATGAGGTTCTTAGAGGAAACTAAGTCTCTTTATGAAAAAGAAATCCCTGCTAGTGGGATGTGAAATAAATGCTGGTTTTTAATTTATTTTTTTTTTTTTAAGATTTACATACTGACAGATAGGGACCTATCACTATGCTACAGTGGCATTATTCACCTGTTTCTCCCCAGTTAGCCTAAGGCTAAATATTGAAATCAATTTTTTCAGTGCTTGTCCATGAATTTATTTTTAGGAACTTAAGGCCTTCTGGCACTTTATCATTTTGGAGACTGATAGTTAACTTATTTCCAGCTAATTGAGCCCCTTTGATGTTGAGTTCATGATTCAGTCCACTTGCTTTACAAATTTCATTTGCTGTCCCTGTGAGTGTATTAGACACACATTTTATAAAGTCAGGTACAGAGATAAAATTGATGTCATGATCTGTTAAATGTCATAATAAAGGCACATTATCTCTTAGCTAATTAAATCTTAAACAGCTTGGGAAGATTTTATGGATTCTCCTTCGCTGGTTGTCAGAATTCCTTTTATATCTCATCTGTTGAAAACTGCTCTGTTAAGGTGTATTCCTCTATCATGTTACCTCATACACTTCGTATTTCATCGTAGCTTGTTGAATTTAGCTCATGGCGTATAGATTTCATCAGATTCCTAGTGTTCATAAGACTGTTCAGTAGAACTGACTGTGCAGCACTTCAGTAACATCAATGACATTAACTCTACTTCAGCATGGGCCTTCAAAATGAGCTACTGTTGTAACTGGTCTGCATCCCGCCAAATGCCTGAAAAAATCTTTTGTGTAATCTCTCTGGTAGAATCAGAAAACAAAAGACTTGAGAAGCATCTGCACAAACCATTAAGATATAGCTGTTAATAGACAACAGGGCAGGTTTTGCCAACTTCCTTGCAGTAACTCACAGTATTTACAGGCACATTTTCATGCGCCTCTAAACAAAATGAAAACAAATAAAGCAGCAGACAGTGGTTGAAATACTAAAAGGGATGCTCTATAATAAACATTGCAGTGAATAAAAGTTTTGCCTTCCAGGTTGAGGTGTAATTCCATTTTTTCCCTTTCAGTGTGCAGAAACTGAGTGAATTCCTGTCAAGTGAAGAAATTGGAGAAGAGCATGATAAATCTTCAGAGTTAAGAAGTGCAGATAATCATAGCAAATACCAGGCAGTGGTGAGTAATGATGTTGAATTGCAGGTGAAGTGGCTGCAATGATTTGTACCCAGAATAAATTTTTTACTTTTCCATTTCCTGCTGATTATTTCTTGCAATTGCAAAACCTCTTTTTAATACCCTGAACTGTATAGGTCATAATATGGCTGCTCACGTTTAGGACATTTTGCTGGTACTGCCACCAATTACTGCGTATTTCTGTCTTTCTGATTTTGCGCAGCCACTCAAGGTTGTTAACCGCAAGAGGCCTGCCAGGGAGGACTGGAACAATTACAGCTCTCACATGAGAAGACCCATTAACATCACAGAAGCAGATGATTTTTGTGTAAAGGTGATATGAAGGTCACTCTACTAACACTTACTATGGCTCACTAATAGTCACTTTTGTATTCTGATGGCGGTTTCAAATTCAAGAACCAGCATTTGATGTGAACTGTCAGACATGTGTTGATGTCAGAGATTAACCTCCACCTTTCTTTTCTATGTCTTCCATTTTAAGAATTGACTGCTGACCTCTATGTTGTGATTAGCCACGTACATCCCTCTAGATTTCACTCAGCAATTTTCAATCTGAGGTGTTTAAGTCACTAGCCCTATTCTCATGACAAAAATTTCCAACTTAGAACATAGAACAGCCCAGGTTGGAAGAAGCCCTGAAAGACCATCTGGTTCAGCCTTTTACACGTGCCAGACTCTTTCTTCCATTTCCAGTGCCTGTACAGGAAAATGGTATGAAGAAAATTGAAAATAATTTTTTTAGACATTCCTAAAGCAATCTTGTCATGGGTCTTCCCTTCCTCTTTTGGAATTCCTAGTAACCTTTCAAGATGAAGTTAAAAACTAACCCTAAAAGACCTAACTTCTTTGAAGAAGAAATTAAAATTACCCATGCCGCTTTGAAGACTGATGCTCTTGATTTGCTATAGAAATGGCCAGAAGTAATAAAAATGCTGATGGTTGTTATAGTGATGACACTGTTTGTTTAGGAAGTCTGCTGTTACATTTGTATTTCCGGCACAAGAGAATGAATAATTTCATTTCATGGGACTAAGTAGGAAGTAGGACAACTGGTAGTGCTTTCAGGGTTGTTTTGGTTTCGGTTTTTGTTTGTTTTTGTTTTTTTTTTTTTTAGAGACTGTCATCTGACATGCTGCTTTGGTGCAGGATTCTTCTTGACTAGACTTCCAGGAAAATAAAAGGAATATTTGAGAGAGGGTTTTGGGTGGGACGTTGGATCAAAAGACAGCCTGGAGTGACAACGAAGGAGTTTGTCGCAAAGGGGAGGCAAGAGCAACAACCTCTGTAAGGACAATATTTATAAGGTCTTGAATAGAAAGCCAGGACCAGCTATAATCTTTGGCTCCATCTGCTGACATTGTTGTCACTGGCGGCACCTGGGTCAGGGAACTTCAGCAGTTATTAAATACTGTCTGTCTGCAGTTCATTGGCCGTGAAGGGACATTTGTTAAGAGAGGAATCTCTGGCTGCCTTCGGTAATCTAGAGGGAGGAACACTGCACTTCCTTTTGCTCATTTTTTCAGATTGTTTCTTGAGATAAGAGTAACACTTTTTTCTCCAGGGTGGGATAAAAGTGTCCCATTCCACTCTTCTCAGATCAAAAAATGTTGTACCTTGCATTGATGAAAGGCTTTGAAGGCTTCAGTGGCTCTGAAAAAGTGAGAGAAGAGGGTCCTGTATAAATACAGGTCTTCTAAAATTGTCTCGTTTCCTATTTTTCACAGTATCCATGGAAATCTCCTCCATTTAAAGTCCTGAACAGGCTTTGTTTCTTGGTTTTAGTCTTTTTCAGTGAAAAGATTTCTGTAGCTAGCAAAGCCTAGGTTATCTGAGAATCATATCAGAAATGCAGAGGAAAATACTGTAATAGGCAGCAACATCTAATTTCAGTGGAAAATTCTGCAAATCTGCTTGGAATTTGGACTGTGTAATTGCTGTATCTGCTACAGTGTGTCGAGAGTGCCATTCACTGCTCTGCAGACAGCAAACCGCGACCCTGTACGTAATTTAATCATGTTAGAATAATTTCTCTTATTTCATGTGCCCACCTTACAAATAACAAAACAAAAGAAACCCTAAACAGCAACTTCTTTTTCCTCAGGAATTTTCCATAATTTTCTAGTTGTCGTGTTTAAGTTCAGAGACTCTTGCGTGTCAGAATACAGGCCTTTACAAAATCAGTCACTTGAAGATCTGTTTCCTGCATTGAGCCAAGGCTAACTCTGTTCCTGTCCTCAGAGTAATGAAAACAGAGAAAGCGTCTCTGATGTTGAAAAAAGAAGTCACCTCTAAAGGTCATTTTTTGTTTCTTGTTTCTCTCCATCTTGGCATAGATCACAAATGGATTTTTCACTTGGACACCTGAAGGTCCTCCAGCATTGTCCAACATTGATATCCGAGTCCCTCAAGGTACAAAATCAGATCAGATATACAGCGTAAGATGTTTTTCCGTGAGGGTAAATCAGAAGCTTATATGTACCTTCCTCTCTCACAGGTCAGCTAACAATGATTGTAGGACAGGTTGGCTGCGGTAAGTCATCTCTCTTGCTGGCCATACTTGGTGAGATGCAGAAGATCTCTGGGAGCATATTCTGGAGCAGGTAGTGCTATTTAAAAATTCAAGCTTGAGTTGAGTAGTAATGCAGAAAAAAAAAATATAATCTACCTGGGAACCTGTTTGTGGAGTCAGGGATTTTGTAGGTGTACAGTCAAGATAAAAACCTTACCCTAAATGGCAGGGGAGCACATCAGAAAGAACACCCAGCCAGGGTCAAACAAGCTGTCTATTCCATTAATAGGAATAGATAACCATACTTGGGCATTCTGCACTCCAGCAACATAACCTGAGTGAAATCGTAACTAATTTGGAATCGGAATTAATTAGCTTGAAGTGTTGTGCTTCTACAGAATGGCATTTACACTTTCATGCCTGAGCTTGTGTGTTTGAATGGAACTATAAAGAGGTACCGGCCCACTAGTAGTAGTCCCTGGCTGTGCTTTTAGATGTGTGCTCCATCCCTGCACTGGTCTAGTGCCTGAGAAATTGCAGAGTTTTTTGTAAGGGGCAGTGACCTCAGGGTACTCCCCCAGTGCATCCTGCCTGATTTGACAAGAGGGAGATAGTCACCTCCTTCCCTCCTTTCCCAAGAGGACACAGCAGCTGCACCACTCTGCCAGCCAGTTATAGGTTATACTTGTGTCTAACTTTTGTACTGGCCGTAAAGGGAGGAAAAAAAAAAAGCTACCAAACTTCAGCAGCTGTACTCTTAGGGCTTGGTGTCTTGGCCCTTGAGCTAAATGACAGGTGGTGTAATATATTGCAACTCCTCTATGTGGTTTCCCGTAAATTGCTGCCATCTCTAGCAACTGTCTGATCAATGTGTGTGAAGGTTTTTGGCTTGTTTATTTTACAGTAGTAGATTTCCTAGCCACACAGACTACACTTTGCCGTGTGGGTTACAATGATTTCTAGGTAAAGCTTGACCTAAAGTTGTAGAAGAACCCAGAGAAACAATTAATTTTATTTGCAACTGATTGGGAATGATGGAACACCAGTGCAACTGTAAGTCAAGTCCGCGCACTGTGATGGACAGAGGGTCAATGTTACCCAATGGGTTCTGCACTGCTTTTTGTGAAACAATTTTCACAAATTCCTTGAGTGTTTGTAGAGATACTATTTATAGCCAGCCTTCATGCGTAAGCCAGTCACACTACTCAGAATTGCACGTGCTTTAATAGTAATAGTACATGGAGGGAAGGTTCCCTATTTTATAGGTGGGGAAAGGAAGGTGACCCTTTCAGCTGGTGAGGGAGGCAAGAACGGAAGCCAAAGTTCCAGATTGTGGTGATCTATCCATTAAAATATACTTCTCTAAGCAGAAAATTAGAGTATGGTGAGGAACCATACGGAATCCCTGCAGTCTTATTAGGTGAACTAATTTCATTTCAGAAAGGCTGTAATTTTTTACAGATGACATAACATGATTAAGAAGTGTAATTTGAATGTCTGATGCTAAACTAAAACAGATGACATGATGGTTCTGATGAGACTGTGTTTTTAAATAGCCCTTGTTTAGAAGTATGTGCGTTACAACAGCGTAAAGGTCAGAACTGGTTTTCATGTCTTCTATACGTGCCAAAGTATCACAAGGTAAAATTCAGTTGTTATCACATTTGCTTTGCTATCTGACAGATACGTATAAAGGGGGTTGTGGCTGAAACAATCTTAGCACTGTAAGTGCTGGCTGCGCTGGGACAGATTATGTTTTGTCTCATCTTTCAGAGCTGCTTGCCATGTGTACTGGTCTGTTCAGAGTGATAGATGCGGTCGGTGCAGGCAGCACACCTGTGTTGTGAAGATATCAGATGAAAGCTCCCTTAATTTGATAAGAAAATACTAATGCCTGACCAGGTACACGCAACATTATCCCAGGTTTAAGGAGGATAGTCTTACCAAGTAATCACCAGAGCTCGTAGCCTTAGTTCAGGCAATAAAATGTGTCACCAAAATCAGTAATATCCTTGTTACAGCGCTTTCTTTGGGGTGAGACGAATGCTTGGCTTCAGTCATTCAAGTTACAGAATAGTCCTGAATTATTTCATTCCAAATTTCCTTCCCCTTCCCTTCCTCCAAGGTCACAGCTGTGAAGATGAAGGATACATCCTGCTGACATGTCACTCAGTGCTCAGGAAATCTGGATTCTATTCCTGGCCCTTCCCTTAGTCTAATGGATAGCCTTGCACGATCATTTCCCTCCTCTGTGCCTCCATGCTCTATTGATAAAACAGGATTAACTGCATATTATCTTTATTTCATTCCTATAAAAATTATTTGTTTCAAAACATTAAAAAGAAATGTAATTTATTCCTGGGCTAGGAATTGGCTAATAAGAAGTGAGCACTGGCTCATTTGCGATTTTATTTTGTCGTTTGTATTACAGTGTGTGCCTGGAAGATCCAGCTCAGGTTACTGCCCCTTGTCCAAAGCAGTCTGAGAGCTTTTCAGCATAAATATTTTATAATATGGTTAGAGATTAACAAAAATAGAGAAATCATTATTTACATTCTGAACAGAGGGTAAATAGTATTGATTTGACTGGTTATCGAGTAAATAATTATAGTATATGCCATGCTAATTTATTCTGGGCAGTATCTCACTTTTAATAGTCCCAGTTCAAGTCCAGGAAGCAGTTTATAATGTAAGTCTTTTTAGAGTAAATTGTATCAGAAAATTGACCTAAAGGAGGAATAGTTTGCCCAAACAAAATTATGTCATTTGTTTCTAAACAGGACATATGTACTCCCGCGTGAATCTGGAGTCCTTATAATGTGAAGGAAGTGCTAGATTTGTTAAGGTTGATAACAGTAGATTTTCTTCTACTTGATGTGGAGTTGACTGTTTTCATCAAATGACAATAATTTTAAAGTTATTTTGATGCATAAAATATACATTGATTTTTGTAAATATGTTTACTGTAGTTTTCAGAAACATCCAGGTACTTTATTTTATTTTATTTAAATTGGAAATAGAGATCTGAAGGCTTGAAAATCTCAGTAGGCACATATTTGCATCTTTGGACATCCATATGACTTGAAAAATTAGATCTAGACCATTATCAAACATACATTACTTTGACATTTCAACACTGGTAGGAGATAAATGCATCCTTACTTGCCAGGATATGCAGGGAAAGGGGGAAAGGAGGGATAAAACAAAGTGCAAGTGGGAAAAGGTGGGCTGAAACGTGGAGTTAAAACTCCAAATGGAGAATGAATTTTTTTCCAACTACAGAACAGAAACACAGATCAGGGAATTGATCTACCAGTACTTGCACAGGAAAATTGTGGCACCTGTGGCTGTATGGCAAAAGAACATGGTTAAGAGAGGAAGCCGGGACATTGCGGTGCCTTGTGTTACTCTCTGAGAACCATTCCTGCCCTGTGAGCACCGCGCTTTGCCCTGGTTTCTGAGCAGAAACTGGAGCAAAGTTGCAGACCTGCAGTAAGCACAGGGGAATTGTGCTAGGCACAAGGGACCCCGGCTGGTCTTTGCTTCTTGAGCTACGTTGATGGATTACCTGGGCTGCACAGTTTTCTGCCTGTCTCGCAGACTGCCGTAGGAGAAGAGCACAGTGGAGAGGGAGTTGCTGTCACGCACAAGTACTACATGGTGCAAGTTATCGGGGTGCTCCCCGGGAGAATGGATGCCTGGCCTTCTTCGGGGTGGTCCACAAAGCAGGAACTGATGTTTGTTGTGCATGGAAGGGCTGGAAAAGATATTCCCTGTTTCAGCCCCTTCATAGTTTCTGTAATGAATGTGTCGCTACTTAATGGTATGCAACAGGTTCGTGCGTTTTTGGAGAAGGTGCCACTGAGTTCACACAGTTGCTAAAGACCAGTGGAGTGTGAGGTAACTGGAAAAGCTTTGTTCAGAACACTGACCTTTGGAATAAAAGTACTAGTGGCTGGCTGGCTCTTTCAAATTCTACAGTAAATTGAATTTAGATACAGTCATTGCTTACTATGCGTAAACTTTTTGGAAGTGTCTCAAAGCAACCTTTTAAACTGCAAGTACAGTGTTTTTTTTTTCTGGATATTTATAAGCAAATGGTGTTAGCATAAAGTTAATGAGACTCTTCTCTTTAAAGCATGAAAAACCTTGTTCCTCCTTGATTTTGTTATACCACTTGACACACAGATTTTTTATTCTTTTCAATGGAACTGAATTTAGCATCACTAATAAGTGTGGCCAGTCATCCAGTCAAAATGACTCTGTGAACATCTTGGTACACATTCGAAAATAGCGAAAACAAAACCTGTCTGTCCCTCAGACCTGCCCACGCTTCCTTATACAGGCACATTCCCCCAAGGACAGGGCTGATACAGAGCGAAGCATGTTGCAAGTCAACTGAAGGTGGGATTTGGGGTTCAAACTAACCCCTTATATGCTGCAAAGTTGCAGTTACTGCCATGGAAAAATACAGTATCACAAATTATCAGTTTGTTTTCCCTGAAAATGTCCTTTTTTAAACTGCATTCTTGTCACACTAGGACTTCTCAGTTCTGTTAGCAACTTCAGGACAGAGTGGAGGTGATTTTATTTGTTGAATCAAATCAAATGTTTATAAGGAAAAAAAACTGTCACCAGATTTTTTTTTAACTGCTAAAATCAAGTGAGTTTGTGTAGAAGGAACAGATGCTGTGCTGTAGCTCTGTGATAAATACTGTTTGCAGTCTGTGCACTAAGTGGAATTTAATAGTTTTTTTCTGGGGCAGATTGCCTGTGCTTACTTAAATAAACAATCTTTGCTTTCTATTTGTGATGCAGCTGTACTTCTGACAGTGAGACGGGGGAAGATGTCAGGTATGGTATACGATTATTGGTCTTCCTACTAAATCAATTGCAACAGAAGGAACCAAAGGTTTCTAAAATCTATGCTTAAGATTTTGAGTCAGAATTCTGAAAATCGGTGAAACTTTTGCTGTCTTAATTAACTTAGGATATGGTTTTTGAAACCACCTATGTGACATGAAAATAAAAGCTGGATTTCATTTATGAAAACATTGCTATTTGCTAATTTTGAAAATCATATTATAACTTTCCTGTATGTCTTTGACAATCCTTCTCGTAAAGTCTGAGCCAGGTTATTCCCTAATGCTACTTTAAAAATAGTATCAAGTATTGCTTTAAAGGTTTCATTTATTAAAGCAAATTCTCCCCATTGCCCTTCTCTTCATTCTTCACATCCCGTCATAAGTTTAGTTTCTCACCTAGCATTCGTCAGGCACACAAAACTGAGAAGTGTGGGGAGTAGCAGATTAGTCCATCTGTTGGTAAGGGATCCTTACACGGAAATTATTTTTCCCCAAAAAACATAGCTTGGCTTGGATTTTGGCAACAGCTACTCAATCAACTGAGAGCAAAGCTTTCTGACATGACTGTCATTTTAGTGTGGCGCACAAACCTCCAGAATGGTAAACCCTGTAAAAGTGACAGTCCTATCCCTGTTGACGTCAGTGAGGTCTTTGTTACTGAAATCAGCAGAGGAAAAATGTCATACGATGTCCCTTTTCTTGACTTATGCTAAACTGTGTGTCATCTTCTGACCAGAATGTTTTCTTGATTCTGTGACACATGAACTACTCTACTGCCTTTTCTTCAGGTTTATCAGCCTCTTCTCTCTCTTTTACCTTATATCTCAGACTTGTTACCTGATTGTCAGTCTGAGTCCTGCAAAACTTCTACACCCATCCATATGTAGTATAAGGGGGAGTTAATGACACCCTCGTGAGTAACAACTAAGCCTCATCGTAAAAGATACTTAAAAATCTCACAGCTCTTTCTATATAAGAGAGACTGCAATTTCTGGGCCAAGTCAAAGTGAAACCATTTGAACCCTTTAAGATACAAGGGAAATATGATCAGAATTACACATTCACGTGTTTGTTATGGGGATGGACAGCAAACAGTAAGATAACATGCACAACAGTATGGCAAGCATATTAAAAAGGAGGGAAGATATTAGACTGTCTGAAACAATTACACTGTCATAGGTTCTGGGAATCCTAATTATGTTGGGTAGGTGCTGTGGTGATATGTCTCATGGTTCTGTTGCACTAGCATCCTGTGGGACGTTTTTGGTGTTCTCAGAACAGAGAGTATTTTGAGCCAAAGTCTTGTGAAGTCTTCAGCATTTGCTCATAGATGTTGAATACTTTCTACAAGCTTGTTTAGCACTTCTGAAAACTGAAGATTTAACTGTAACTTTTTTCAGGTCGACATCACATAGTTCAGAATTTTAGCATACTTAAGAGAGTTTTATGACTGTTATGCAGTCATTTAGTTGTATTTTTAATTATAGAATAACGATAGTACTTTAAAGTATTATTTGCATTGTCTAAAATAATTGATTTTTAAACAAAACAAAACTCTTGTGTTTGTTTTCTGCAGCCCAGAGAGAGAATCTCCAGTTGACACGGAATTCAGGTACAACACTTTAGAAACTAATGGGAACCTCCAGCGGTCCCTTCCAACCTCAGTCATTCTGTGGCTCGGAACATTCTTCAGAAGTGTCTGCACGTAATGAGTTGTTCCTCCTTAGAAGGCAAATGGGTTGTCTCTATGCAGCTGCTGCAAGATTTAGAAGTAAAAACAAGCAAGTGACCCTTGCAGTTTAATAATGGCAAAAAAGTATGCTCCTGAATACTCAGGACTGGCAATATCAGAATGTGCTTTTACCCACCATCAGGCTGAAAATAACGGAAGCATCTTTTTTTGTTCATGCAGTAATAGTATAGGACAGGACAGTACTTATTTTTGTCATATCTGGACAAAATTTGTTTTTAAGCTGTTGACTGGTATTAGAAATTCATGAATTGTGCAAAATAATAAAGATAAAACTGTAATCAGCAATCCAAAACACACAGGAAAGGCTTTGCAATGTATTATTTCCTTTACCATTATAATCATGACTCCACTGCATTTTAAGTGCATCTGTTTTCTTTTAAAAATCACCAACATTTCCAACTTAGTAGGTTTATTAAGGCACTGAGATTCATATATGGATGTTCCTTAACTAGTCTTACTTTCAGTGATCTTGAATGCGTACTGAGCCTACTGGACTTAGATAGAGTTAGACTAATAACTTGAAACAAACTTGACAATGTTGTTTCTGGTTTTAAATTAATGAGCAGGCTTGATCCTCTATTAACCAAAGCACAGGGAGCTCAGGGAAGGTTTTCCCTATTTATTCTAAGGTTGGATTTTGCTGTCTGCATCTTTGTGGTAATTGAGAGGCTATGGTCGGTCTATCATGTATTATCAGAGAAAAACAATTACACTCCATTGATGAAAATGCGTATTTATGCAGTCCGGGGGTAGGAGGCAATTACTTCAACCTGCAGAATAATTTCCTCCGAAGTCTTTGTCTGCTAAGCCATTTGTTGGCATTCAGTCTTTTAAGTGTGAAACCTTAGGTAGGCTCCAGGCAGGCTTTAAGAGAAAGTGTTACACACTCCATTTCAGAATATTTTGTTCTCTGGATTTGTGGCCGTGTGTTTCTCACAGTTTCAGTAAAAGTTTTGTTTGATTGCCTCTTTGCTGTAAGACGTACCATAGGCATCCAATAGATTTCTCATATGATCAAGCACTTGCAAGCTTTTTGGCCGTGTCAGAATATCATCTGATATATCACCCTAGTGTCAGTTTGCAATTAAGATTAATTTCGAGGGGTTTGCTAAGTTCTAAATCCGTAATGAACTTTGGCAAGCTCATTGCTTGTTCCCAAACTCCTTGCAGTAATTAATTCTCACTGACCTAAAAGCAGAATGTAAGACAAACGTGAATAGTGTTCCCTGATATTGTGCTGGTTCTCGGCATGGAGTGCACCATACTGGCAGTGCCTCTATCGTCACTGAACAAAACCCCACTTTTTCCAAAAGTTGTAAAAGCTTTTTCCTCGAAACTTTGTTACTATTTTTCAAAAAATAAATTAGAAGTAGCTTTTCAATTACATAGAGAATTAAGAGTAGCACAGTTTCAAGCAATGAAAAGGAGGGGGAGGGAATACATGTTCAACTTGGAATGCTTGGAGCTATTTTTTCTCAATCATTGGATTGAGAATTTCATACTAATTGAAAAATGCTTTCCCTCTTGGGGCAGAACTGAATGCTCTTTGAATTAGATTTGGGGACTGTGGGCTGCACTGCTTAGGGGATTTTCTCTGTCTTTTTCTATTTTTTTTTTGTTGTTGTTTCTGTTTCATTTTCCAATAAAGAGAATTCATAAAACATAATTAAATTCTAATGAGCCATCAGACATTTGAACTTGGAAGCATGTTAGCAGGGTAGCGTAACTGTGTGTTCTTTCAGGTCATCAAAGAAAATTGGATCCTATAATGGCTTCTAAGCAAGCTTGGTGAAAGCCTGAAAAAATGAGCAGGGCAAGTGACCTTAACTCCTGATAAGAAAAAATGAAGTGCCCGGTGTATTTTGGCAGCTCATGGTTTGAACTGCATTCAGGTCCAACTAGAAAAAGGCTGCTGTAATGGCTGTCTAGCAGACAAAGGCTACGTTTGGGTGAGAGGTCCTATCTTTTTATTGGATTAGCTGATATAGCTGGAAAGAAAACAGATACGCTTTTAGGCATATGATCCTTCTTTTGGCCCTTTTCTGGAGAAATGGTGATATGCCAGTGAGTTTTCCAACAGTATCAGTTGCTCTCTAAGAAAAAATGTTGCCTTTCTACCAACTCTGCCTTATTAAGGTTTTTAGTGTGCAAGACCTATAAAGGTACTTAACTACTTTTATTTTTAAATAGTAATAACAACAATAATAATCCCCATGAAATTAAATATGCATAGGGAGATCCTGTTGACGTTGGTACATTATGGGGGAAATTCCACAGGGGGGAATTTAGTAAATATTTTTTGTTTGTGTTCTTTTTTCTTGTTCTTAAAAGATGTAGCAAGATTGTACCCATGGATACACATTTACTTTATGACTCAAGTTCTCATCTTAGAATGGGGAAAATAAATGTGTTGGGTGTAGGGGGAATTGCCTTTGTGCATGTGTAGAGTTGTTATTCTTTTTAAACACCTTTAAAAATATCTTTTTAGAACATTCCTCCTGAAATGTGTTGCCAAACTAGTGATCTGTTATATGTCTTCTTTATTAGTCTATCCAAACAGAGCTGGGATTCAGTCTTTGGTAATTTTCTTCCTGCCATCTGCGCTGCTCAAGAGGCAGCTTTACTGAGCTAGCCTCTCCAAAACCCACCTCACTGCAGAAAAAGAGGGAACAAACTAAAATTCAGTTAACTGAATAATTTCAGTGTTCTGTTGGAAATTTAGTGTCTTATGTATTTCCTTGGTGGGAGAGCTATTGGTTCTCTTAAAAAAGGAAATGAAAGACAGCATTTTTGAAGACTTATTACCAGTTTCTTCATTTACAAGAAAATGGTTTTCAAAAACACCTACTGCACTGGGAAGCGGGAAACTCTGGGGTTTTGTTTTTGTTTTTTTCCAGGAAAAGAGGATCGGTAGCATATGCATCACAGAAGCCTTGGTTGCTCAATGCCACAGTGGAAGAGAATATTACATTCGAAAGCCCTTTTAACAAGCAGAGGTAAAAGGTGTCAGCACTGTTACATGCTCACAGTTAACTTTTAGCTAAATAATGGATCTGCACAGGCCTCAGTTCACGCGTAGGTCCCCCTCTCCCCCTAGTAACAAACCTACTGCACCTGCCTGAATGTGGCAAAAGACCTTGAGTTCTGCGCAATCCCTCTTTGACCATGTTTTTCCTGAAGGACACAGGGGACAGAGTTCAGTATTACTTGAACTTAAGTGTAGAAGTGTTTTCATTTCCAAGACCGTGTTTGTTTAGCATGCAGCATTCTCCTCTTACACCTAATTGGCTAGTTTAACTGTCTTAGAAGGCCATTAGCCATTTGGGAGTGGGAGTGTTGTTTATTACAGTTTCAGCGTTTTGTACATTGTGAAGGATTAATGGGCTGCCTTTTTATTCAGTATAAATGCCCACCAAACAGTCTGAAATATTTAAAAGTTAATTGCTGGTATTCTGTCTCCCCTGCCCCTAAGAGAAGTGGTTGGCTATGTATTCACATCCTACACACATTTTTTGTTGTCCTTGGATATTGAAACAAGAAACAAAGGCTCTGGGCCTTTGTTGAAAAAAGTTAAATGCTAAACAGTAACAATACATCATCGAAGAAGTTGTGCTTGTTTTGCCTCGTTTTAACTACTAAATATTTTTTAATTTGGAAGCAGACCTAAGATGCTTTTTCTTAGCTGAAATATTATTTACTTGCCTGTGACTGAAAGAGATCCCATTAGAACAATTAGTGGCTAACAAGTATGTTTTCCACTATGTGATTTTTCCAGCTGGTTAATTTTTGTTCCTCTGCAGGTAGGAAATGTGCTTCTTTAGCAGTATCTGTGTGGATTTTGCGTTACCTTTTTTGTTTCCGCAGGTACAAAGCAGTAATTGATGCATGTTCCCTCCAGCCTGATATTGACATTCTCCCTCACGGAGACCAAACCCAGATTGGAGAGAGGGTCAGTAAACACCTACAAGCTTCTATTTTTGTGTTAAATATATAGAGGGGTTTTTATTATTTTGTTATGTTCTTAAAATCTTAACGGTTATTTGGCAACAAAGGTAATCTTTTAGTTAAGTGTACGTTTGGGTCATTAGTCTGAAAGCTCGTTGCTTGGTAAACATGGAAACACTGTCATTTTATGTGAGATGCAATGATATAAATGTGCTGCTATCAGAATGTTTGACTAATTCTGTGGCCACAATCTCAGATATCCTGACTTCAGAGTGCATTTTTTCGTTTCTTTGAGTAACGTAAAAATAAATAATTCATAGATTTGTAGAGCCCCTTCATTTAAAAGAGGGCAGGTGTTTAATCAATGGCAAAATAAGATTTATCATATCAGGGAAGATTAGGGAGTGACAAGAAAGGAAACAGAAGTCACAAATTTGTACAGAATTTACTGTGGCGTATACTGGCACTGTCACAAACAAACAAACAAAAAAAACCCCAAAACCACAACAAACCACCCCCCACAAAGATATATTTAGGGATACATTTCCACGTCTAATCCCCACACTGGCTACCATGTTAATTTTGTATGGGTTAGTTCCTAACCCAATTCCCTGTGTAGATGAACAAGTGTTTTTTGACAGAAGGAGGGAAGTGGAGGGGAGGGAGGTGAGGTGGCATCTTTTGGCAGCAGTACTGGCTTAGGAGAGTTTAAGGCGTTTGTGAAACTGCAGGTGGATCACAGGAAGGACAAGTAACTTAGAGCAGGGCAGTAGCAGGGGAGTAAGAGCCGAAAACAAGTACAGTAGCAACCAGGTAATGTTCACCTTGTCATGGTCTGGCCTCCCAGCCAGCAATTACTGATTGCAGTAGATAATGGAGCTGATAGAGTATGACAGCATATGATTATAAAAATAAATAAAAAACAGGACACAGCCAGACTCCTTAGGCTAATTTTTGAGTAGAAGTCTAGTTTAGACTGCCTGCAGAATATCTGTGCCACCTACACCATTATGTCACCACAAACTATTAAGCATTTCCCGTGCCTCTGGTATGTATGGAGTACAGCTCCAGACAGTGCTCTGGCTTTTCTAACAATTTGTGTACTGTGTCCCAGCTGAATTGCAGGCCCACACTTCTGATAAATTTCTCTGGGTTTCTCTGTCCAGAAAGTCTTTGGTGGATAATCTGGTCAAAATATGAATATTCATTTGACGTTTTTATAACTGTGTGATTGTTTTTCTCCTGCATATCTTCAGGGAATTAATCTGTCTGGAGGGCAGCGCCAACGTATCAGTGTGGCAAGAGCACTTTACCAGCAGACAAATGTTGTCTTCCTGGTGAGTAGGTGCCATTGTGTTTATGCTGCAAATAGGAGCACGAGATGCAAGCATTTAACAGCATTTCATGGGTAACACACACAGAACATTGCGCTTTCCTGAGCTAAGCCGAGTGTGCACTGTCTATTTTATATCCATGGTTAGCTAGCCTGCAGGTAAGAAGCATTTTTGCAAATGCTGCAGACACACAGGTAGACACTAGGATACGAATTGACATGCTGATGCTTCCCCTCTCAGTCTGTTGAAATTTCTGTTTGACCCTTGTGTTTATCTTTGGTACTAAGAAATTTAATAGTCTGAGCTGTATTCATGAAAATCCTAAACTGTCTCAGGCCTAAAATTAATGTTGTCCTGTGTCTGGAGTGTTTCCTTTCTGCAGCAAACTGAACTGTCTTCCCACCCTGAACTGCTCGTTGCATATCCTGTCCCAACTTCGATAGAAGTGCTATGGAAAAAGGAGTGAGAGCAGGCTCTAAAAACAGTAGGTGGGAAAGCGGATGCATCCTACACCCTTGCTAGTAGTGAGCTTGATGGCTTTCCAATTTAGGACTTCCTTCTTAAGCTCAGTTTTCAATGAGCTTTGAATCCAGCTGTTATGACAGCCAGACATGAATCACATGGGATTAGAAAAGCTGTGCACATCAGATAGAGGTCATCCCTATGTGAGGTTCCTTAGACCTTTCCCTGCAATTAGGCTTATCAATATGTGCTTGCTTCATGTGTAGGGCATTTCCAGGCAGTGGGCACAATGCAGAAGGGTAGAGAGCAGCTGGGCCAGATGCAGTTGGGCCAGGTGCTGCAGATCAGCAGATCCAGTACTGGGCTGTAACTTGGTTTTGTCACTTTTGTCCCTTTGTGCAGGATGCTCAATAATCTCCTAATAGTAGCAGGTTCTCTCATGGTTTGATAATGTAAAAGTGCCTACAAATATTTTTTTTTTCCATTTATTAATCTTTAAAAAATAATCAGGAATCCTGTATGTTAGTATTTGCAAACGCTCAGTTCTTTTAAGACTGATTTTGTAAACAAATGCTTATGAAAGCTCTTTCACGAGTGTGCACCTCATACTGAATAACCTTTCATATTCCCTAAACTTCTTGCGGTGGTTGCAGATGTGAAAAAAGGTCATGTGATAATTTGTTATGTATTTTATTCTTAATTACGTTCATTCATTCAGCATGTTTAATTTGGTTTCTGTTTATTTGTTGGACTAGTCCTGTAGCATGAAGTGATTTTTTTCAGGTGTCTTGTAATCAATGCATCATTATAATTGTGTATGGTGAGTGCCTCCTTAATAAACAGCCTCACCTGACTCCACAGTGCAATGTCACATTCTGTTACCTGGTGTGTACTGTTTGCCGAAGCGCAGCATTGCGTACGAGGAGGCGGGGCACAGGCTCAGTGCTCAGAATGATGTTTAGGGCTGTGCCAGATCAGAAGAGTGCAGCAGTAAAGCTGAGAACGTATACCCTTGCTCAGTGCACACGCGTTGATTGCACGCACTTGCACATACGTTGTTGAGAATAAATTCTGTGTCACGGTCTGAAGTTACTGTGTTTCAAAAGCACTTTTAAAGTGCTCTGTGTTACGATCCTCTGACTTACTAGAATTTCAGTGTTCATATTTATCTTACTGTTGATTTCAGATATTCTTGGCTTTGTAGAAACCAAAGTATTGTTGCATGAAAGCAGCAATACTGAAGTATCTAATGCAGTCACAATATAAATTGTTGCAAAATTGAAGGGAATAGAAGTTCAAAGGGATTTCCTAAAGCACTCACCTTTTTGTTTATACCTCTCCCTAACTAACTGGTGGTAACGATGTCACTCAGAAAGCAGAATTAATTCAAATTCAACCCTACTTTACCGGCAAACATCTGGACAAATGAAAACAAAATTTGATTTTTAAGAAATCCCGGGTTTAGTGTAATATAATAGTATGAGAAAGTATTACTAAGTAAATCCTACAGCCAGTATCAGTAGTGCAAGCAGAAATAATAGGTCTGTAATTCCATGTAAATAAGATTAAGTAAACAAGTCCTCCAAAAAATGGTACAGATTAGTTTATGCTTAAATTAATTGTATGTAATTCATTGATTCAATAAGGTAATCTAGGCTGTCAATCAAGCATCTGAGCAGAGCCATCAAACTGATCAATATTTCTCCTTTTGTGATTCTTTGTTAATGGAGTTTTGATTAATGGATTAAAAAAAAAAAATCAGAAGGCAGTTATGTACAAGAGAAATAAAAATGTGCTCTTTGTCACTGTCCCTGGAGCAGTTTGTGTAATACGTGCCAGAGACATACATTGCTGCATTGTCTTGAGCCTGACAGCAAGAGTGTACTGCAGTTACGTGGGCTGTGAAGCGCATCTGTTGGGAGAGGAGCAGTTCCCACAGAGCCTCAGGAAATCCTAGCATTTACACAGCTGACGGTACTGTGTGTCTGAGTAGTCACTGCAAAAAGACAATTCGAGGTTTGTTGTTACGTAATTTAAGAAAACCTTTCCTCAGAATTTTAATCTTCTCATGGCCTCTTTTGATTGTCTATATTGATCTAACTGGTATTAAAATCTGTCAGTTTCCTTAAATCCCAGAAATCCTGGCTCCAAAAGCTGATCTCTTTTTTCCTCGTGACAGGATGATCCATTTTCTGCACTGGATATCCACCTAAGTGACCATCTCATGCAAGAAGGGATCCTCAAAATGCTACGGGAAGACAAGCGGACCATTGTGCTAGTAACTCACAAGCTGCAGTACTTACCCCATGCTGACTGGGTAAGAAAACCATGAGTATGTCTTGCTACAAACAAGGCTTTTGCTTCATCTTTGCACCAAGTGGCAGTTTAGTAAGAAGAGACATAATAAAGATCTTTTGAAAATTGGCCAGTGGGTTTGGGGTCCCATAATATTGGGATGCCCATCCTTGCACACCTAAATAGGCTGGATTTTCATAGAGCTGATACTTAATACTGTCATGAAAGCAGGCTGCATTTAAAATATATTGAGTATCCAAAACCAAATTAGGAAAATTTTGTTCATTTTTATATCTCAAAACAGTGAAATGTTTGAGTAACATATTTGCCTGTGTCTGAGATGTTACTAGGAATTTGTCTGTGCTGTCACAGAAAAAGGTGTTTTTATGGACATTGAGGTGCATGGAAATACAAGGAAAAAAACCAGTATTGCCTTGCAGTTAGTACTAGTACATAATGTATTGAGAACATTTTTACCCTTTTTGTGTTGGCAAAATCTTAAGAAATGTGTAGTATTCAGTTGTTTTGTTAGGTTTCTTTGTTATATCTTGTAGTTTACAGGAAAAAATCAAGGTGTGCTTTCTATAAGAATTTGCAATTGCAAATGTCAAAGATGAAGGAAATCAAGTAAGATAAGGTGGTTTGGTTTGGGGGGTTTTTTTTTTTTTTTTTTTTAGTTCGTTGGTTCACGGTAGCCTTGCATTTAGTTCTCCTACAGTTATCCAGCTACAACATCACAGGTCTTCTTGCCCACAAGGATTGATGACTGCAGTTACGCCTCCCAGCAGGACTTCTGCCTTGTCTGCGGCTCGCAGAGGCTCTAGCAGCAGTCTTAAGGAACAATCATATTTCAGCTGCCTCCTGTTCTTCATATTGTCTTGCCTTAAAGTTGCACATAGACATTAATCTTGTTCTAATCGTGGTTTTGGTGGGCAGCATTTATCTTTTATGGTGTCTGCTGTGACCTTGTCCCTCAGTTGTATATCTTTGAGAATTGATACTGTTCTCAACGCAGTTCTGGTTTTCCGGTTAGCATCTCTCAGGGTACAGGAATTGTCTGCCTTCTTCCCCTCCCTATGAGGTTGATCTTAGCTGCTGCTTTTTCAATTGTTATTTATTGGCATTTTGTTTAATACGCACAGCTATGGCTTTGTATCAGTATGATCTTTTCCATTTTCTTATGAATGTCAGACCCATTTCTAGGAGTTTGTGTTTTATGAGATACTCTATGAGAATTATTTTCTTTCTATTACTTCTAATTGGGTTTCAGTAATGTTTTATGAAAAATACTGTTCCAAACAGCCTGTAAGGCAGGAAGGGTTTGTATTAACAAAGTTTATAATTTAAATATATTTATTAAAAAATAGTTCAGGTTTTTTTCCTAAGCACAGGTCTCATTAAGCCTTAGCAAGTCTTACCCAATGGAGTGCACCAGGAATACTTTTTTTTTTTAAGGAATTTTAAATAAAAATATAATTTGAAGTATATCTGGTGGCCCTCCTAAATCTTCATAGCAAAGCCCTCACAAGAATTCAAGGTCCAGCCCAATTACAGGTTTCCTGAGTTAATTGACCACAAAAAGATCCTTTTTTGCTTTATTTTATCCTTTCCTCTGGTGCAAATTCTTAGCAATAAGTGGAATAGATTATTTTCCTAGCTCCTCACCCCCCACCCAGGGAAATTTCTGAGTTTCTAGGGAGACAGAAAAATAAATACTACATTAACTATTTTCTAATGATGTCACATGTGTTTACAATCCACACGCCTCATTTTCTAATTCTCCTTGTCAGATCTAAAGTGAAGGTAGTTACACTGTGTATATAATGTAGTTACACTGATATAAACCTGGAAACCACACCTTTCAGACTTTGTCTTGCATAAGCTTTTTGGTTTTTTCCAAACCTTGTCCACTATTTATGCTTTTAAAAGCTTTAGGGGATTCAAATTCCCTAGCTTTTCCTTATCAGGTCTGTGATATCAAACAGACGGTGGAGCCAGCATGCTCATATCTAATTGCCTGAATGAGGGCAAACCATGCTGCGCACAGTGTGTTGCTAAAAGCCTTTTCCTTTTAGGAGGTAAGAGAACTCTAAAATCTTATCTTGCTAATGACTTGTATTTAGGAAGAGTAATGCACTCTCCTGTCTGCTGACAGGGACCCCGTTCTTCTTCTTTCTCACATAAAAGCAGCCTTCCTTTCTGAAAGCATGAAGTACAGGAAGTTTCTGGTTTTGCTGCATCTTGAGTAAAGAGTTGAGAAATAACTTCACTGTCTTTTAAAATGACAGATATGTTCGCAGAAATATTATTGATTTAAGAAAAGAGAAAATTCTGTCCAGGCACAGCAACATAGCTTTAAAATAAATGGAGATACATGGCTATTTATCTCACCACTTGCGTTTCTAACTTTTTAGATAATTGCAATGAAAGATGGTAACATCCAGAGAGAAGGAACACTCAAGGACATTCAGAAATCAGAGACTGAGCTCTTTGAACACTGGAAGACGTTAATGAATCGACAAGACCAAGAGCTGGAGAAGGTTTTTGATGGGCAGGGCAATCGACATTTGCAAAAAATTTGACAGGTTTTTTTTTAAGGTTGAAAGCACTAGCAAGGGTTGACATGCTGTGTGTGATGTCTCACTTAGTATGAATGTAGTATTACTATTACCATTATTATTGATCTATTGAGAGAAGTTCCTTCATCTGGATATCTCATACTTCCTTGGTACTGGTGCCTCTGACCCTATTCTTGTTAGTGAAGTCCTATCAAAATATTCTTGTCTAAGGAATATTAAATTGGGCCATTTTGGGGGAAAAGCATTGGTAATGTGCAATACTAACAACTGCTTCTATAAATATGCCTGAATTTACTCATTGCATTGGGTAGAAGTTTTTCAAATGTGCATATATCAAGCTCTCTAAATCATTAACATGTTTCGTCTTTAATACTGCAACACCAGAAGAACGAGATATTAATCTTAGTTCTCTTTAATTCAGGGATATCTGTCCAAGTTAAAATTCCAGGAGGGTTGGATTTGACAACCTGAAATTAATGTCAGATATCTAGTTTATGTCCTTTGGTTTTACACAGAGGTAGCAAATCAACCACTTATGACTGCCTGCTGTAAGATTCTCATTTTTATTTCTCTCTAATGTTCTGATTGGAAACAAGTTTTGTCACAGCTAGTAATTATTTTTTTTTTTTTAATTCTCTGCTTGAAAACACACAAATTGTCACTTTTTTAGGAGACTATTATTGAAAGCAAAACCGTTTTGGAAAGAACGAATCTCCGAAGGACTATGTATTCCCGGGAAGCTCTGCTGAAAGATGATGAAGAGGATGAAGGTAAAAGGGCACCCTTTGAGACCAGTACCACTACATTACTGTTTCACAGTTAAATTATTTTAGAATAAATTAGCGTAACTAAAACGGGCAAGAGAATAATCATTTTTCCGTGTGGGTTGTGGTTTGTAAGTGTGCTGTTTCCATTGATTTTACCTCTGGACTACAATGATTTCAACCATCCAGAAATCACAGCTTCTTCCAAACTTTTGAGGGTTTTTTTTCTTATACTTGATCATGATTTGATAATGAAAGAGGAATAATACTGAATAATTTATGCTGGGTGAGTTTCAGACCTGTCAATAGCTAAGCACACTTGTTTAAGGTTTTACCTAGGAAAAACTTGCAATTAATTTTTATCAAGCCAGTACTTTTAAATTGCAAAAACATAGCTGAAGACATTTATTACCACGTGCTAAGGTTTTTTGCATCTTTTTAGCATGCGTTACTAATAACTTCAGCGGGTAAATACAGGCATGCCTGAGCAGGGAATTTCACCTTAAAGCCACTCTTTACCCTGGATGTGATGACCTGTTTTGTAGCTGCCACTTGCCAGTCCCTATGAAAAGTGAGTACGAGTAAGTCAGTGTGGCTGTACTTTTTTCGTGCACGTTGCAGAAGAAGTAACAGAAAGTGATGATGAAGACAACCTGTCTTCAGTGCTGCATCAGAGAGCGAAGATGCCCTGGAGAGCCTGTGGCAAGTACCTCAGCGCGGCAGGAATCCTCCTTCTGCCACTGCTGATTCTGTCCCAGCTGCTGAAGCACACGGTGATGGTGGCCATCGACTACTGCCTGGCGCGCTGGACCTCGGATGCCATTTCTGGGAAGACAGAGCTAGACCTGAAAAACTGCTCTCACTGTGAGGTATGCAATGCCTCGTTCACCTTCCTCTTACGACTTAATCAGTGGTGACCTCCCACTGTCAACCTCTGCTCCCAGATTTGTATGTGATGTGCTATGTTTCTAGTAATAGAGCCACTCTAGAGTATTTTGAAGCTTAATGCATTTTCAGGTACACAGTGCAATAAAAATAACAGTTCAGTTTTGTGCATTGTTCTCATTTTGCTAGATTTATTGTATTTTCATCATCTAGCTGATATGCCTAAACCTTGGTCTCCAAAGTAATTTTGATATCGTCGTTCTTTTTTCCTTTTTCCTGTACTGTTGCATTCTCACTGCAAGTAGGGCTTTCAGGTTTTGTAAAATATGGAAAACACAGACTTTTAAATTTTTTTTGTGGGGAGACTATGCTTTTTTGGTTGATTTTTATGTGAATTCCACATGGAACTGACCACAGTGTTACTTAGCAGGGTCTGTATGGATAAGGCAGTAGTGGAAGGATTTTTGTTTTCTTTATTGGAATGTAGTGCCTACAAATAATCCACGTTCACGTTTAGGAGGTGCACGTATGATTTCACTGGAGTCACGTTTTCATCTCTAAAAGATGCATTGCTGATGCTGGGTTTTAATATCAAATTAGTATTTCAAAATAAAAACCATTATATTCTGTACGTATTGAAAAAATAGATGAAAACAACAAAGTTATAATAAATGCTTTGAAGATGTTTTTTTTCCTTCAGGTGAAATTATCAAATATATCTTTTCAGGATGTTTTGTAGTATTCTGTTCTTTTAAATTTCTGATTACTCTTATTTTCATGCAAACACTCCTCTCTCCAAAGCATAACAAATTGTGGTTTAAGATGTTGAAAATCATTGGCAGTTTAATTTAGGGAGAAAAAAGGATTTACTTCTTGCATTTTTTCAGTCCTGTGTTTGTGTTTTTACAATAAATTTTAAATGTGACTTACAGTGAATAATTTTGTGATTCTTTCTTTGTTTCTTAGGATTTCAACCATTCTCCATATTCAAAAGTTTTCAGCATTCTCTGCTGTCTTGGGATTGTATTATGTCTTGTCACATCAATAGCAGTGGAGTGGACTGGCTTGAAAGTCACCAAAAAGCTACACTCTGCTTTACTAAATAAAATTATTTTGGCTCCAATGAGGTATTCCTCTGATATACAAACTATATTGTAGTCATTTTGTGTTTCTTATTTCAAGGCAGTCTTCTAACTACAGTTTTTATTAAGAGGTGACTGCGAATCACTTTTTTTTTTAATGCGTCATTGAAAATCACCAGGTATAAAACTACTGCGCAATTTTTTTAAAATGATACCCAGGCTGTCCAGGTTCCTAGACACCAGTCAAATGCCTCTCCTGCCTGATTACAACTTTAGAGATTTGTTTCCTTGCATGCTTAATTGCTCTTTGCTGTTTTTAATTAGGGAGAAAACACAATTATTGATTAATATGTTGTACGGTTCATTCATAGCATGCATCATAATCTTAATAATTGGAAATATTTACTGTCAGGAGGCAATTATGCCAGCCTATAAAAAAATATAATGAGCTTAGACAAGTGTCATCACAGTCATCATTAGAGTATACCAGGATGCACAGATACCATAAAGGCCATTGTTGTCCTGCATAAGTTTTTTTCTCTAATGCATGAAAGTAAAGTTGTAGCTTGATTCAAACCTGCAGCTGTTACTGAACGTTAGGAAAATACCTTCTTATTTTTAAGCTGACTGTATTTGACCCAGAAATCATGGAGAAATAATATACATGGAAAACCTCAGACTTTTTTTGAAAAAACTTTTTTTTTAGGATAGAATTAGACTTCAGGTTCAACATGAGCTATGGAACAGTTAACAATTGCAGAGCAATAATGAAGTTTGTGCATTTTGCATATGCAAATGTAAAGGAAAGGTCTTTTAATATATTATTTGAACAGTTGTACTTAGTTACATATTTCTATTCCCAGAAAAATGCAAGACCTGTGATTTAACTTTGCTTGCATTTTTCATGAATTGAAGAGGCCTCAAATTGCAAATCTGAAAAGATTTTATTTTTAACTGTAATCATGTGATTTGCATAACTTAGGCAGTAGAGGGAGCTGGGGACATGCTTGCTGTTCCTGGGTTCAAGACTGCCATTTTTTTGGAAAGCCATGGTTACAGGGGAAAAATGAGAAACTTTACTGTGGTTGTCAATTTATTGGCTTGTGCCTGTGATATAGTACCTAGCTTAAGGAAGACAAAAAAAGAATTAAAACTATTCCAGTATCAGTATTGTAATCTTTCCCATCCTTGTCTCGTTTTAGGTTTTTTGAAACAACACCTCTGGGAAGTATATTGAACAGATTTTCAGCTGACTGCAATACCATCGACCAGGTACTACCTAAAGATATTCAAGCTCCCAAGTTATTCTGTCTTTCCCAGTCTGAAAGATTGGATTTTCATTTATTATAGACTCATTTAGATGAAGTTTGCTGATGTCTATAATTTTAACTACTCTATCAATTTGCATTATGATTTTCAAGGTTCAGAATGAATTCCTCAGCTTAAATGCACATTGAAAAACCATTTACTTGATTAAGATGCCCTGTATAGAAAAGGGCAGCAAAATTAGATCAATAGTGATATCCCCAAGTTAAGGGAATCTACTTTTTTAAAAAGCGGGTAAACACATTCACTTGACACATATGAGCAAATGACATGAGAAAAAGGCAAATGCTGTTGCCCAAAATAGAAATGGCTGAAATTCACATTATCAGTATTTCCCCCAGATTGCACTGCCAGTTCATAGGATCAATGCAGACACTGAAATTATCTATTGCATCCCATTTGTAATCCTCTGACGTGAGGTTTGTGGTCCACAGTGCAGACACGTGAAGAAGCCCCACAGAAATCCCTCCAGACTTTCCCAAAACCCAGCAGTCAATTCAAAAGCAGGCCTGTATGCTTAGTGCTTCGAATCCTCTCAGTTTTTTTCATTGTGTAAATGGGAGAAAAGTAAATGAAATAATGTGCTTTTAAACTTGATATGTTATGGAAGATTGTGTGTGCTTATTCTTTTTTATCTATACAGCACATTCCAGCTACCCTGGAGTGCTTGAGTCGTTCCACTTTGCTGTGTGTATCTGCTCTTGCTGTCATCTCATACGTCACACCAATGTTTCTCATTGCCCTGGTTCCCCTCGCAATCATGTGTTACTTCATCCAGAAGTACTTCCGAGTCGCCTCACGGTAAGAGCATAAACAAGTATCATTCTGGCAATAGAAACATCTTCTGCAATGCATGATTGCATTGCAGAATTGCAGTGCTGGGGAACTTCTGGTTTAAATTCAGTCCTGTGAAAGCCATGGCCCTGTCTGAAAGTGAGCCAAATCCACTAGAGTGAAAATGTGTCATTTTACAAGTGTCTTTGTCTGCAGCTCTTCGGGCAGAAATTCTGGGAGGCATGAGTAGAGTCTCTGTCCATGATCAAAGTTTCTTAGAGTTCACAGGACACAAAAACCCCAACCAGATTCTGTCCTGGGTACGTCCAAGAGAATGTGGTGACAGAACAGGGAAACTGATGTCTGCCTATCCAGGTGCATGTGTTTTTTTCTCCTCCTACGGTCATACAGCTTCCCCCCACACCCCAACCCCGGTGGCGCTTGAGAAGCATTTATCCCTTCATGTATGCGTGGATTGAGAGGGAGCCTGCAACCAATTTGCTTCCTGCTGGAAGGAACTGAGACTAAATAGAATTTCACCCCACATGTGCTTCCACTGATTTGATGACTAAACTAAAATTGAGAAGCACAACCTAATGATGAGTGCAGGCTCTCAGTTACTCTACTGGGTGTATGAGTTATACTGCTAGCTCACTTGTGTTGTCATCTGGAGATAGAGAGAGAGAAAAAGTTGCGTTTTGCCTTCTGCTTAACTCAAGCTCTTATTTGCAGTATCCCATTAAATTTATATTCAGTGCAGAGCCAAAATGGTGTTTAAATGAATAAACAATTGAGTATAAGAAATAGGAATATGGGAGAAATGAGGGAAGGCAGTGAAGGGAAAAGACCCATTCAGAACTCCAGCACCATTTGTATTCAAATATTAAAAGAAAAATCTTCCTGGGGCCCTCATTCACTGCTGAGAGACATGCGGCACTGCTTTGCAATCTGTCTGAACCTTACACATATAATTACTGTGACGATACTCCCTTTTAGTCCCTGGACCTGTTTCAAGAGAATAACTGAACAACAAAACTGGCTTTTTACAAAATTCTTTTCGTATCCCTCTCCAGGGACCTGCAGCAGCTGGATGACAGCACTCAGCTACCGTTACTCTCCCATTTTTCAGAGACTGTTGAAGGTCTTACCACCATCCGAGCCTTCAGGTACAGTTTTTTAAGAAACACACATTACCTCGATTTTGAATATCCGTCTCTGATTCTGTTCTGCAATTATGCAGCTATAAGTAGTTGTTATTTGGATCACCTGGAGAATCCAGAGTTCCCAAAACACTCGTAAGGGGGAACTCCAAAACACTGAAGAACTTTAAGCATTTTGCATGTGAAAGAGTTACTGTAGAAAAACAAGCCAACGTGCATCAGCTGCCCTGCAGTAACTCTCCATACACTTGCATGCAGCCCAAAAAACCACTTGTGGGCAAATGTGATTTAAGAAGCTAAATTAGCCTGCAGTTACCACCGCGTGCAGTGTGGCAGACTGTGTGCTTGGACAGTTTCCATGGAACAACTAATATGCAATAACTTGTTATGCCAGAGTAATTTGTGTATGAGTCGATGTCCTGGTAAGATAAACTGTGCATGCTAGTGACTTTAGAGGATACAATAGCACCCTAAGTTATTTTTCAGGTTGCTAGCTGAAAATGCGGTTGTTTATACTGATTTTGAAAATACACAAGCTGGAGACAAAGTCTGTCGTCACCTGTTTTGTTTCATTTTCTGTCCTCATAAGCTCACAGGAAAGGAGCCCAGGAATACCTGATAACATGCCTGGGTTGTGTATCTGTGTTACAAAAATGGCAGTCACACGGGTGCTAGGAGAGGTAAAACTACTGGAGAGCTTACCAGCTGTTTTCCTTACATTAGTGCTATTCTTGTCTCTTCCTAGTTGCCTCAAATGCAGCAACTGTCTTCCACACTGTCTCTAGATGTCTACGCTTTTTGTTGGTTAATTATTACTGTTACCATTCTATCTTTGAAATGGTAGTGTTTTTTCCTCCTAACCTATAATGTCAATTTTATAATAGAAGTAATGTACAAAGTTACCTTTTCTTAAACTATTCTAAATAGGATCTAAATAGCTCAATGAAAGAACAACCAATTTAAGAATTTGTTTCTTTTTGACTGAAGGTAACTTCCCAAAGAGTAGTAGAACAGCATAGTATTTTCCATTATTGTTACTGTTATACAGTAAGTGCCAACTTACTGGTACTCCAATTCAATAAGTGCCAGTAAGTTGGCACTTACTGAATTCATTAAGTGCCAACAGTGTTCTCTGGTTTGTAGCTATGTCTGTGTTCAGTTTTAAGGAAACTGAATTTCTTTTTTAACTGCTCTTCTCATTTATCCATGTATTCTCCTACTTCGTCAAGAGGATCATAAGGGTATTATGGCTTTATATTTTCAGGTATTGATACAATGAATAATATTTAATGCCATCTAGCTAATACCTTCCAGTCATTTGTAGCATTCCCTTTTGATTCTTCCTGTCCTCTTGAAATGAATTCCTCTGTCAAAGAATTGTGTTTGGTGCCTCATTTTTCTTAAATCCTGCAGTAACTGATGTGTGACTGACCCAAGAGCCACGTGCATTCAATAAGTTCTGTATTCCATCTGCCTGCCAGCCTTCAGCATCAGCTGGTAACCTAGCTATTTTTAGGACTGTGTAGCTTTTCAGCTGCCTAACATATTAGCTGGAGTGGAGTTTAGACTTGCTAGCTTGAGCATCCCTAAAAATAACACTAATTCAGGAATCCAGTCATTAAGTTAGGAGGTGCCAGTTGTTTCTGGAGTGTCCTTACCCTTGGCAACTTTCCATCCTGCACTTGCTCAGAATGCATAAGGAAAGAAATGTACAAAAAATCCAGGGGGAGATCAGAAAGACAGCCACTGCTGCAACTATAAATACACTTTCAGCAGATGCCCTGGCCTGATTTATAGCTTGCTATCTGGCACTTCAGATTGCATTGGTGCTAAATAATCAATAAAATATAAATGTGAAGGCTTCTGCAAAGACTGGTCTGAGAGGCCTGGTTAATCTGGGGACACTTTCTGGGCAGAAATTCTGATATTTCTGCAGTACTGCACCAAGAGTGGTAACTTTGCATCCCCATTCCACGTGCATACGCATGACTGGCTCATGATGCGTATTTCACATCTTCTAAGGCACATCTGCATCATGTAATACCTCATGGTATAGAGATATGAAAATTAAATGTGACCGAATTGATTCCAGAAGCAGCACAGCCATCTCTGTATGGTAGGGCACTGAGGGTAGTTAGTCCTGAGGAAAGGCAGGGCTCACTAGTTCTGTCACTGCGTGACGCTAATGCTTGCTTTCAGGCACAACCATTCTAGGCTAGGCAAACACACCAACACGCTCGGAGCCAGCCCAGGCCATTCTCTCTTGCACATAGCAGACATGTCTCTCACGTCTGGGCACGTGGCTAAGTTGTGAACAGCTAAATTATTTCCACAAAGTGGCACTTATTTCTTTTCCTCAAAAGCATAAATTATTTATGTGAAGTGATAACTTTATACTGTACCCTGAAAAAGGATTAAGATACTCTGTAGTGAACAAATTTGAAAGCTTCTCTAAGCCATGTACTTCATACTTAAACAAAACATTGTCCTATCTTTCTCTTATATCAGTATAAGGAGAGCTGAGTTTATAAATAAGTAGTGCTTGTTGCAGCCATAATGGCTAAATTATATAAATAGGGTAAAGTTTTATAGGGGAGATTAGCAAGTTTGTTAAACTTGCTAATGTAATAAAGGGGAAAAAAAAGGCAAGCTTTGGGTGCTTAAACTAGATCCTCAGGTCTTCAAGCTCTGTTACTACCCTGGAAAAGGGTTTTGTTCCAGACTTCTTTATTATTAACATCACATTGTTACACCTATACAAACAAATATGCCCAGCTAAAAGGGCCGACTGGCTGACTTGCATGCTTGCCAAGACCCCAGTCTAAATAGGTGTAGCAGGGAATCATTTTCTGTGTCTGCTAAATTCAAGGCAGAACTCATTGATGCAGCTATTCTGATGAGTGGGTGCAGATCCGCTATAATAAACTGTCAATAGACCTATTTGCCATTAATCTTGTTTTGTATTCTGTGGCTAATTCATTTGGTGGGGGTGGGGGGACGCAACACAACAGTTCTTTCTATTCTATTACTTTTTGTTGCACCATGTGCTTGGACTTCTGTTTTCCAAAGTTCTCCATTTGTTTAGTGATAAGGACAAACATGCTTGTCTAACGCTGGAGCTACTATGACTGGAGGTACTTTGAGTTTATGAATTGTTGCAATTTCTAGGCACTACAGTAATATAAATTTTAAAACTTGACCTTATATGATTAAGTGAGAAGAGGAACTGCATTCTGCAGCATTAATGCTTCTTTTCACAAGTACATGCATGTATTATTTCTTTGCTGTATATATTTTTAATTTTCTTCGTTTCAGATTTGTCTTTCTCACAATTACTATGGAATAAAATACATTTAGAAAATGCCCGGTGTGATCCAGAAGTCCCATATAGAGTTTCATCAATGCAATAACACCCATTTACTCCTGAAGAAACTGTACAAATACAGTTTGCATGTGTCTAATACAAGTCTACAGACGATGTCACACTGAACTATTGATAGGCAGATTTAGAACCTGTGTCAAATTGTCCATGAGCATATACACCCAGAAATTAAATTTTACTTTCCATTTTCCCAAGTCTTCAAGGCCTGACACTTTTTTTTCTTTTTATTTTCTTTTTTCTTCTTTCTTTTTTTTTCTTTTTTTAGGTATGAAGCCAAATTTCGACAAAAACTTCTCGAATACACAGATTCCAACAATATTGCTTCCCTTTTCCTTACAGCTGCCAATCGCTGGCTGGAAGTCCGCATGGCAAGTACATTATTTTTGTGTATACACAATCAATTTATTTGACTTCTTTCCAAGTAATCTGATGAGGCATCCAACAGTTATCCAGCCTCATCTGGGGTTTGAAGCTGTACTTTTACCCTTTGTATCTCTCTGTCTGTAATAAACATGTGCCCAACCCATCCTGGAGACTAAATGGTGTACGAGTTTTCCCCATAGCCTGCAGCTGTTTCTCCAAGACAAGAATAGTTTTTATAGGTCACATTGACTCCTCTGTGTGTGAAGAGTGATCAGAGCTGGTTGAGCTGTGCTGCCAGCCGGGATGCATAATGGGACTCTGTTAGTGTCAGCAGGCCTTGGCCTTGTGGCTCCCCAGGAACATTTCAACACCTATGAGCAGGTTTGTGCCTGGTTTTGGGTCACTGAAGAATGCCAAAGATATTCATATACCTGTTTCCACAGTAAATTTGCCTTATTAAAAATAATTCCCTAAGAAGCAAATCAGGAATTTTACATTGTGGATGATGATATTTGTATCAGACTTTGTTAGATACAGGTGTAGTACTGCTGTTGGGGTAACATGGGCTCCTTTTATATGTGCTAAACATATGTTAACTTATATTTCATGTCACGCTCTGTACCTCCATTTTGGACTACATTTTACCTGGTACGTTTTACTACTTAAATTCAGACATCGAGTATGACTTAAATAAAATGTTACTACCCTTTCATATGTTCAGTCCTAGAACATATCTGAAGTCCCTAATTCTGATCAATGCCTGTATCACTAAACAGTACAAACATAAATGAGTGACAATTTCTCTCATACAGAGTTTGTTTTCTAGTCTGTTACATAATTTTACTCAGACTTGTCTGTGGGAAGTCAAATCACTAATGATTTAAATTAAAGCAAAAAAAGCCCATTGTGTGTAGACACAGTCCAACGAATAGATACATGCTGTGCAACAACAGCTAGTTTCAACAAATATGGATGGTAGCCACCCAGCAGTCAATCATCAGCTGCAGAGAGGATCCACTCACAGAGGCGATCACACAAGCATTTCCCTCCTACCCCAGGTAACATCAGCTGCACGGTTTCAGCCACCTCCATTACATGCTTATGATATCTGTGTTGACTTCTACAGAAGAAGATAAAGGGTGTTGGTACAACTCCTGCTGTCTACAACAGCGTTTCCAAACAGCATACTCATGCTAACAGCAATGAGAATGGGTTCCTAGGCAGGGTCTGTATGGAGTTATGTGTGTTTTCTGCTTGTATTTCAAACTGTACAATGGGGTTGTTATTTGGTATGCAAAGTTATAAGAATGTTTTAATCCTTTGTAGACTTATAGTGATGGAGCTTATTCATATTCCTTCAGGAGTACATTGGAGCATGTGTGGTACTCATAGCAGCTGTCACTTCTATTACCAGTTGCCTGTATAGGAAACTCTCTTCAGGACTTGTAGGCTTGGGACTAACCTATGCTCTTATGGTAAGAATCTCAGGACCCTTTTTGTCTCTCCCAAACATTTTTTTGGTAATTCTTCAGGGCACAAAGATAAACAGGAAGATCAAAGGTGTCTGTACATCTGTAGAGGGTACTGTAACATCACTGAAACCATGTGTTAAATTCAGTTCACATTCAATGGCTGACATATTTGAGTGTATGCTTTCTTCGGTTTTGAGATAAAATATTCATTGAAATGTTAGTTCAAATATGTCAACAAAACATGGCCAAGTTGAATCATATTTTTTATGTTGTCTTTCATTGTGAAGGATATTTTTTCAGTGCATCAATTGTAATTATGCCCTGGTACATCATTCTAGACTGTCAAACCTGAAGTTAACAAGATTATGTCTTTTCACCTGTCTTTACTGTTCCCCTCCCTCTTTCCTGTTGGTGTAGATCAGATCCCCATAGTATCAAAGTATCTGTGCACTGCACTTCATTCACAACTTCAGCTTATTAAGGCTGAACGAGTGTTACTGTGGAGGAACATAAACTGCATGCTGGTCAAATGTTGCAAACTACTAAAAATCTGGAATTTAGTAGTGTATTTGCTTTACATCAGGTGTCTAACTATCTGAATTGGATGGTTCGTAACCTGGCTGACATGGAGATCCAGCTGGGTGCAGTGAAAAGAATCAATGGCCTTCTCAAAACAGAAGCTGAAAATTACGAAGGGCTCCTTTGTAAGTGCAGTTTTGTGCAGCATGCAGAAAGAGCTTGCTGAAATTTTAATGATTTTGCAGTGTATTACCATGAAAAACATAGTAAATCGCTTAATGAGCTCATTAATTTATTATGAGAGGGTTAATTTTCGAAGTTTTTTCCCCCCTGTGCTCCTGGTACAGCTTCCTCACAGATTCCCCAGAACTGGCCAGACAGAGGGGAGATCCAAATCCAGAACCTTAGTGTCCGATATGACAGCAACTTAAAGCCAGTGCTAAAGCATGTCAATGCCCACATCTCTCCAGGACAAAAGGTAAAGAACTGCAGTGATTCTGAGAAACTCTTTGGACTAGCACATCATAGAAATCACGAAGTGGAAAAAACATACCGCAGTATGTTTTGATGACTGAATTACAGATTTTTCTCTCTAAAACGTGGTGTACTGGAAACGAGTCTGTGGGTTTCTTAGTTTGGTGTGTTTAGGCATAGGCTAGAGTGAGAAGTCAAACTACACACCACTTCTCAGTATCCCAGTGCCCTGCTGTCAGCACACAGTGCCAAAAGAAGCGACAGTGACCTCTTACTGTGTTAGACCTACTTTCCATCACTCCCATGTGGCTCTCTTGCCTTTATTCCCATTGTTGCCACTCTCGTGTTTTTCCTGTATTTAGGACTGGCCTTGATTTATCCCTAAATGCTCAGACCCCTAAAGACACAGAGTGAATTTAGGGACTCTGTTAATGGCCAGTTCAGTTTCACTGAACTGTCAGGAGGACATGAGGATCATGTGGATCAGAACAGCTCCTCCATCCACTCATCTTAAGTGCCAAATACAGACATTATCCATTTTTTGTTCACCTGATGTTCATCTGCTTTCTGTGTCACAGATTGGGATCTGCGGCCGAACAGGCAGTGGAAAATCTTCCTTCTCTCTTGCATTTTTCAGGATGGTTGACACTTTTGAGGGTAAGATTACCTTTTTTCATATTGGTCAAGCTTAGCTCCTGAAGGTGCTTGGATAGTCATTTTCTTAACAGCAGCAGCTCTGAGGTGTGATTTTTGAATCTGCAGGACGCGTTCTCTGGTCTTCTTTAAATACAGTATCATCTGTCACCTAACAGCTGTTCCATTGATAAACTGGATTAATAAAAGTTCTACTTGACAGAAGCAAAAGTCCTTTTGTTCTGTTAAATCACAACAGTAGGAGCAAACCATAAAAGGGGAAGGTGTTCAAGGACAATGAAGGATCCACGCACAAGGCATGGGTAGGACCCACGGGGCCCAGAAAATTCAGCAACTGGGGATTGCAGTTTGGCGTGCTGCCCTGGGATTTCCTGCCGTATTTCCTGCTGTGTGCCACAGCCATGTACCCCATGGAGTGTCGTCTTATGCATCTCAAAAAATTTTAGCCTCAGTTTCCCAGCCACATCGCCCACAGGACCCTTATGCAGAGCCAGACAGTTGTGCTTGGTGATAAAATTTCAAAGCATTCAGTAGTAATTTGGCTTTCTGAAATGCTTGTTCCCCCTGGTAACTAATCCCTGATTGAAGGAACCTCCTGTTTTTTGATAGATATTCATAATGGTCAAGCAGAGAAGTAGTGTGTCTAATGATTCATAAAATATTACAGGTATATTTCATATTCTTCCCAGTTGAGGCTTAGTCACAAGACAGTTGTCTTTGCTGCTTAACCAAAACTTGTTTCGTTAGTGAATAAGGGGTTATACAATTCAAGGCCTGTTGCTGCTGTACTGTATTGCAAGCTGAAAGTGAGCCATGTCTTTGCTGGCAGCTGTGTGGCATGATAAACAGTCTAGCAGACTATCTGTTTTCTTTTGAATAGGAAGGATTATCATCGATGGTATAGATATTGCTAAGCTTCCCTTACAGACGTTGAGATCCAGGCTGTCAATCATTCTCCAAGATCCTATTTTATTCAGCGGAACAATCCGGTAAGCATTAAGCACCAGCAATAAAAACAATATAAAGACTTATATGCCATTATATATTATAATTATACCATATAATGATTTTTACAGAAATGCTGATAGCAAACTGTTCGATTCCGTTCTTCTCAGTTGAAGTAGGGAGGATCACTGCCTTCTGTCTGTGATTTTACCCACCACTGCCAGACTGCACCTTCCCAGTGCCTGAGGCTGGTCAGCACACTATCAGCAGAAGGCATCCCGTGCCTGGGAAGTAGTGAAAGTAACTATTTATTTCTTCAGGATCGAGTAATCAGTTTAGCTTACTGATGAAATACCCATAACTACCCAGCACTTCTTGAAACCTTCTTTCTCCCGCATCTGTTTCCATCTGTCTGCCTTAAAACAATGAGATGGAAAAAATGCAGACTAAAAAATTAATGTAGAAAAAGAGGAAGCAATAGAACAATATGAGAAATACTGGGGGAGGTCTGGGGTATTTTATCCTGGAGCCTCTATCTGTGTTGCTCTTCTAGTCTTTGAGATGTTCTTTCATCTGTGAGAACATCTGTGAGAATTCTCTTTCTCTGAGAGGATGATGCAGTAGAATCAGTGGCAAAATGCTCCACAGTTTCCAACAAATCTCCTTCCCTATGTCTGTGGCATATACCTTAAAAAGGAACAGTACAATCCTCACTGCAGTTACATCACCTGCAGTTACAGTTTCTACATAAAAGTCATTACATTACAGTTCACTGAAAATGGTACAGGCTTCTGTGTTCTGGCGACTCCCATTAGTACAGTTTCCAAGATTATCTCCTGAACTTGCCTGAATAGAGCATGATTCATTCATGTCAGAAGATGAGGTGACTGTATACCTTTGTTTTATTAATTAAACTATTAAAAAATTTATTTAGGTCAGCATTGGTCATTCATAGCACATACAATAGGAGTAAAAAGTAAAAAAAAGTTTTACGCACCACTGAATCTTTTATTTCTGATTATCATTCTATATATTAATACGGTATGAGATTCATGGTTGTTGTTGCAATTTCTGGGCTACAGCAAGCTAAAATAACATTCATCTGCTCATAAACGCAGCTTTGTTCAGTTGTGGTGAAGACTTGTATTTCATAATTCAGTACGAAGCTTGATTGTTCTGTTTAGCATTTCTATAGCAGTAAAGAACAAAGAGACACTGTATTTAAAAGGAGAGATGGTAGAATTTGGGCCTTTGCTAAAAAATGAATGTTAATTTAAACTGATTATATCCACAGCTTTTTTTCTTCAGAGCTTTTTCTAGTAAAACATGAAAATTTCTTTACTTTATTCAGAACAAAGTAAATTCTAAAACCACAAGGATATCTGCAAAACCTGAAGCTTTTTCTCTTCTGCTCAACGGAAAGAGTCAAATTTTGTTGTTAATCACATTGGTATAAATGTTGACCAAGTTTGCAAAATTCAGTGGATTTATACCAATGATAGATCAGAATCAGGCCCAGATCGTTAGCAGATGATTCTGATTATTTGCAAGTTTGTTTCTAAGCACACTAAAAGAAGAAATACATTGCAGAAGTTTATGTTGACTGATATTCTTGAATCTCACATAACTGTAGGTTTAACTTGGACCCCGAGAAGAAGTGCACTGACAGCATGCTGTGGGAAGCATTGGAAATAGCACAGCTCAAGCATGTGGTGAAAGCGCTCCCTGGGGGCCTAGGTAATAAGACTTCCTTCTTGAGAAGATTGCTTCCAGTGGTCACAACACTTCTGTTTCACATTTACTATTTATTAAAAAGTTAGTTGCTGAAGAAAAAGCTTGTTAAGTTTATGAAAGGTGACAAAAGTGCTTGCCTGCAGGCAAAGGTCCTATATCCACCTAACTCTTACCAACTGCACCTGTGGGGCAGAATCCTGTTTCTATTCAAATAAATGATAAAATTATTTTTTTTATTTCAGTATGTCTTTGTTATTGAGGTTTGAGGTTTATGGGTCTTGTGAATTCAAGTAAGTTGTCAACAAGTCAGGTGTTATCTAGAATATATTCTTTTGTATTTTCCAATAGTCCTGAGGAAGATTTCAGAAGCTTAAAGGTGAGAATCATTTAGCCATGAAAAAAAAAAAAAGAAAGAAACAAAACCCCCCAAACTTAAAAGTGGTAAGTTATACAGCCTTGCGGTAAAGAAATTATGGATGCCACTTTGACTGGAGGATGCAGTGTCATAGACTGCACATTTCCAGAGAAACTTGCTCTTAAACATTCTTAGTTATTTTGATGTCTAATACATATAAAAGATATCACAAGACAGAAGTACTGGTTATTTTGAACAATGGAAATAAACAGGAAAAACTGAATCACCAGCAGCTGTAGATCTAGGAAATGTTACTTTGAAAGTCTTTATGCTGAAAGTGAGACATTCTCTTTTCCAAGCATATACTGTACTCTAATCTGATCCTCTCATACACACACAGAGACATCCACCCCATAAATACTGTTTTTGCTATATCATTCCAGATGCTATAGTCACAGAAGGGGGTGAAAACTTTAGCCAGGGCCAAAGACAGCTGTTCTGCCTAGCAAGGGCTTTTGTGCGGAAGACGAGCATCTTCATCATGGATGAAGCTACAGCATCTATTGACATGGCAACGGTGAGTTTGGAGTGTTTCTGATTTCTTCTTTTCCTTGAGGGGGAGACAACTGCTAATATGCAAAGAAAAAGGTGGAAAGCAATTCTATCTACTCTGTAATACGGTTACACCGTATTTAGTGCAGATGTGTTTACAAGTCCAGGCAGTTGTGAGTCACTGCTAACTAATCTAAAGAGCTTTTAAATCATTTTACTAAAGGTTTAATAGTTATCACAGCATTTCTTGGATTAGGAAAATGAAGCATGTTATTTTCATTGGCAGCTTTGAAAAGTCATCTGGGATGGTCAGTGAAGGGTAAATTGGCAAGCGAATTTCCCCAGCGTGGTGGACAGGACAAGTCAGGAAATTAGAAGGCTTGAAAGTAGAGTCAAGGAAATAAACAGAGACATAGAAAAGACGTACTGGATTATTGCATTAATTGCCTGAAATTGCTAGACAGAGGTTAAACCACACAATAATAGTGCACTGACTGGATTTTAGCCAACTAGAACAGTACATTCTTAGGATATTTTTTTCCTCTATTATATTGTTAGGAGAAATGCTTCGGTCTTAATTCTATGAGTAAAGAGTATAATTGGAGGGGTTTATTGTAACAGCTACAATTTTTAGTTCTGTAAAATGTTAGTGTATTGAGTGTCAGTAATGTTGGGAATTATACTGTATGCAGCCCAGTTAAAACACATATTGAATTTTGATGCATTGAGGATATAGTTCCTCCCTTGTGATACATACCTTTATTTGCTATTATCCGTTCTTTAGATATCTGTCCTAGTGACATTTTTAGGCAGTTTGGTATGCAACAACATGTTGCCTAAATAGCAAAGGATGAGTACTTGTTGAGTGAGAACTATCTATGTTAAGACCATCTTAAATATCATCTCCACTGTTAAATATGCCAGGTACAGCACACTCCTTTGCTTATCCCTGCCACCCCTTGGTGTTAGATGTCCCCAACATGCTGGAACATTCCTGAGCTTCCAGCAGTGAAGAACGCACCGCAGAGGCGCCAGCATGCGGGCAGCCTGGCAGGACCCTGAATTCACCTTTGATTTCCTCACTGTAAAACTGAGGTCAGGATGGCAGGGGTCTGGGGGCCAGAGCACAGCTCTTGTGCGCACTGAAGCCCAGAGGCAGTGGGGGTGGCAGGAGTGAGCAGGGCTGTTTAACTGGAGACCAAGCAGGCTCTGACTTAGTTCTGACATGTAGTTAATTTTTCATTTCTGCAATGAAGGATCAATAAAAGCATGGAATAATCAGTGGTTACTTTAGCCTTCTTAATGTCTGTGTGTCTATCATGTAATTTCTGTTGTTTGAAAAGCAATAAATGTTTTTCTTTACATAGGAGAACATACTCCAGAAGGTAGTCATGACTGCATTTGCTGACCGTACTGTAGTTACAATAGCAGTAAGTACAGTCTCTGCTGCTGTTCTAATGCAAACAAGAATCAGAAATGCCACATTTGTCCATTCTTGTCAACTTTAATAAATGTGTTAATGTGGCCATTAATCTTTTTTTAATGCAGTGTTTAAGTGTAAGCTTTCTCTTTGATTATAAACAACTTTCTTATTTAAATACATAACAACAGCTTCTTAAATGTGTTGCATGCTGCTAAGTCTGATTGCCTGTAAAGGCATGTAATCTAAGTATGCAGTCTATTTTCTGTTAGCCATTTTGGGCTAATTTAAAATGTAATATGACTTTGACTACTGTGAAACCTAAGAATAAGTTTTATCAAGCTACAGCAATCATTTAACTAAGGACAAGTAAAATTGTGTGATAGTTCTGCCACTGGAAAAAGCAATAATGTTTCAGAATTTAAACAAATGATGATCTTACTAACTTTTAAAAATAAATGTTCCATCCCTGTTGACAGTGATTGAATTTAAGTTAGCATATTCTTGAAGTGATTATACAAAGATCTCGAGTATCTATTAAAAAAGTGTTTATGAAAGAGATTTGACCTGAATCAAAGAAGTTGGCTCAACAGATATGTCAGAAGCAATATATATCTTTCAGTCCGTTATTTTCTAAAAAAATACACATATTTCGGGGATGTGAAATAAAGTCATTATGCTTCTTAACATTTAAAAATTAAATACAGGTCAAGAAATCTGTGCTCAGAAATCTTACAGTACCTTTTTATTTTCATGTAGTGAATGTGTAATAGAAACCCTGATTGATCTTATGGTATCTATTCAGTGTGGTGTTATAAAAAACCAAAGGAATCATAAACATTAAAGTTCCTGATTTCTCTGCATGAAAATTCTGAGTTGCACTGGATTTTGCATTTATGTATCCTTTTCAGTTTGTTTGGGGATAGGCTGAGAAAGTTTTATTAGTCTTTTTCTCTCTCAGTGAGTTTTAAACTGCACAGTTCAAGCAAACAGCATTTTGGAATAAACTTACTTTGAATGTTTTTACTTCCAAATGTAAATGTGGTTTACAGCAGGTGGGTTTGTATTCAAAATATTCTGTAATAGAAACATCATCCAGGTTTTGAGGAAGGGGAGGGTGTTGGGTAGTGGTTCGGGTGTTTTGTTGCTGCTTTTTTTTTTTCAGAGAAAGCCATGTATTCCTAATTTGTGTTTAGGAAGAACAGGAATAGGAAGAATATAGTATTGGGTCTATATTACCCTCTATGTTACTTTACCAGGATGGCAGCACTGATTGTGTTATATTGAAAGCGATCAAACAAACAAGGGCAGCAAGTACAACTGTAATGTGACATTTCAGTCCCCTCCCCCTGCCTGCAGACTGGATAAATGTCACAGGAGGACTGCAGCAGAGATGAGATTTGTAGATGCCATCAGTGATTATTTCATGGAACATCTGGCTAGGAAGCCACAGAAGGAAATACAGGAGTTGTTTTGGTACTGAGGGTGCCTAAGACCTGATTAGTAACTTTGAGTGAAGAGTGACTGTGTAAGAGGGACCAGAGTATTCCAAGATTAAATATCCCTGCAGGAGTAACACAGACCCAAAAAATCCAATGCAGTTACACTAAAATTTAAAAAGTGGAATTATGTAAAAATGAGGAGGCTTGCTAAAAACAAAACCCAAAAATAAATGGGGGTGAAAAAAACTAAAAGAGGAAGGGAAGAAAATTGAATCTACAGGGATCATGGAAATTACTAAAGGATTTTATTAAAAAATCCTAGAGCCAAATAAAGGCTTGAGTAAGGATAGAAAGAAGCTGGTATGACTAAACAAATAAAAAAGAGTATTAGAAACAAGAAGGCATTCTTGTAAAAGCTGAACTCATAGCCAAATAAAAAAACCAGAAATGATGGTTAAGTCTGGCATGTTACACGTGAAAATGCAATAAGGCAGGCAAAAAAAAAAAAGTATGAGAGCAGTTTCTGGAAGCCATCAAAATGAATCCATGAATCCCTGAAACACAGCAGGAGTGATAAGTCTGTCAATCTATAGGGCCATTTGATGATCAATATGTGAAAGGAATGCTCAGGAAAAATAACAGCATTGCAGAAAAGCTAAATTAATTATCATCAGTATTTACTGTGGAAAAAACTGGGAAGGTTTCTTCCTAATAAAATAATCAAATGTTATGGCTTACTAGGAAAAGGGTAGAGAGCAAAAAAGAAAACATCATACCACCGTGTAAGTCCATAGTTCACACATACCTTGAATATTGCATGTAGTTCCAGTTGTCTTATCCCCATAATGACACGTTACAACTGAAAAATGTTGAGAAGCACAAGGATAATCAGAGGTGTGAAACTCTTTCTTAAGGGGAGAAGCTGAGTAAGCCAGGCTGCTTCTGCTTGGAAAAAGGACAAAGTTAAGGACATGTGAGAGAGGTCTGCAAAATCATGAAGCAAGGGGGAAGAGGCATCAGATGAAACTCTGAGCAGCAAGGCCTCGAGCATACAAAAGAGGGTACTGGTTCATGCAGTGGGGAGCAGGTCTGGAAAAATCTTTTCCAAAGGATGTGGATGCAGAACGTTTATGAAAGCTCAACAGAAGACGTGGGTAATGTCTTAGAAGAGAGATCTATTCAGTTTTACAAATAGACAAACCGCACCAAGCTCAGGACCCCCCCCCGATCTAGATGTAGTCCAGGACTGGGAGAGTACTCGCATGTAATACCACACTCGTGTGCCCTGTTCCCACTCTTCCTGGCTACCTTCTTGTGGCAATGTGTGGTGGCAGGACTGAGGGCTAGAGACATCGTAGGCTGAGCTCATGTGACTCTTCATACTCAAGTACCTGTGTGCAATTTAGGTACTTGAATATCCACATGTCTCTCAGTCTGTATTTGCAGTATTTGCACAGTAAATTAGGATAAAAAGTAGGATAACTAGCCTAACTTGAACTTGTCAAGACAATTAATTTCTGGAAGTCTGTCTTATCCTGGAATACATTTGATAGGTACACTGAACTGTCATTTTGTTTATTTGTTTTCCAGCACCGTGTGCACACGATCCTCAATGCAGACTTGGTTATTGTAATGAAGAGAGGGGTTATTTTGGAATATGACAAGCCTGAGGTTCTGCTAGAACAAGAAGACAGTGTCTTTGCTTCTTTTGTACAAGCAGATAAATAATAAAAATAAATAAAGCATTTTAAAGTACAATTGTATTATTTTCTAAAAATGTAAAATACCTGTAAATAAATATTATTTCATAATAAATTGAGGTTTTCCTTTTTTAATAAAATGAGCCTCTTTCTCCATCTGAAGTATTAAGGAATTATCCATGTACTTTTCCTTTTTTTTGTATACTACTACTCTTCTTTTTATTTGCTACCAAAGAATCATGAAATACAGTTTTAAAAAACCTACATGGGTGAAATACGACAGGATATGCATCAAACAAACATAGCCAGCATGGAGTTTTTATGTAACTCTTAAACCTGTCCTGTCATTTTATTAACGTGTTATTTTTTTATGTGTCATAGCCCTACTGTAGATAATGCTCATGACTGACTAAATGCAGAAGGAAAAATTATATACCAAAGGTATTTCTCAAAAGATTGTATCTCTTTTAATCATATGACTCTGTAAAGCTTTAATATCTAAATATAAAATCTATAAAACTTTTTTTATATTGTGGTTTATTGATAGTGCCTGTGTCTCTTGGTCTCTCCCTTAATTCCTTTTCAAAATTAATCACAAGCTGATTCCTTTAGTCTTTCTTAGGCTGCCTCACCTCTACCGCCATTGAATCGGATTATACTGATTCCAAACGGGATTGAGCCAGACTCCCTCCCAAACTGAGAGGAAGCTAAGAGGAGGCAGGTTGTGATAAAGTATCAGTGTTTAATGCACTTTCCAGACAGGTACAGATGTACCATTTCATCTGGAAATTATCCTTCCAAATCTGGCAAATAAACAGTATTAAAGCTTTCACTGTAGCTCAGAGCCGTGAGAGCTTGACTCATTATCTCCTAGTTCCACATGTGTCAGCCACTGTCACACTGTTTCTAGAGTCACTTCTGATCTTTACCAATAAATTACCACTAAGATTATCCTAATTTGGCTGGACAACTACTTATCCCTGCCCTATTGATTCATTGTGACAATCATTCCAGGATTTATTAATTGCTAAGGTTAGAATGTCAACAACCCAATGGAAAGCTACAATGAATTTTTCACTGTTATTCTTTTTATAGCAACTTTGGCTTTACATCCAGTTTTGTCCTCTCCCCCTTTTTTTAAGAATTCCTAGTACTTGGGGAAAACTCCTTTCTCTTTTTCAATTTCTTCAGCCTGCTCAGTTAATTTGGAATCTGTTTTTTAAAGGCTTTATTTTCTAGAAAAAGGCATCTTGGTGTTCTCATGGGATACATGATATTTTTAATGCATTACTTCTAGGACTGCAGCAGAGAGAAAGGAATACTGAAGAACTGTTGTTGCTGTCTAAGTAGTGTTACCAGTTCCACAATGGAGTATTTGCAGCATCTGCCTGCAATTATTTATGCACTACCTAAGGGCATTATACTGGGGGCAGAGAACATAGAATGCCCAAGGAGAGCGTAGGATGAACAACAGTAAAAGTGGGGAGGTAGAATACAGTCATGCAGATGAAATGCATGAGCTCTGTCATTGCCTACTATGGATGAAGAGAGAAAATGGGCAGTTGGAGGATATCTCCTCCTCCAGGGACACATTTTGCTGGGCAGATTCAAAGAAAAAATAGCTGCAGAGCTATTGGTATGTGTTTTCACCCTGGGATACCAGGCATCCGTTAGGGCTAAGAGAGAAGCAATGGGAGACAGGTGCCTATCCCTCCAGGGTAGCAGAAGGGCACAGTGAGCACAGAGCAGGTTTCTACTACAACTACTGTCTGTGCTGTCTCCTAGCTGCCCAGTACTGGTCTAAGGCAGGATCTCATGTTAAAGACTTAGGAAAACATCACTCTGCTGGATATCTCAAACTAATGCTGCAGAGGGATCCTCAGAAGCTTTTCAACTATCTGTGGAAGATCCTAAATCCTAATGGCAAGAGGAGAGATACAGAGAAGTGAGGTTTCATATGCTTTTAATAAAGTGCCTGGGATTTGACACTGCAATTTGGATGAGCTCCTACTTCACAAACTTGATGACCTTACCTGGAAAGGAATGCAATGGAGTGAAGGACACAGCATATCACTAAGAAGACTGTATTATGTCTCGCAGTATTAAGAAATAAGAACTTAAAGTACAGGTGTCATACGTTTCCATTATAAATGTGGCTTGTATTTCACAAAGCAGCTTTGCAGGAGAATAGGGTGAGTTGGTTCATATCCAACTGCTATGTATCTTTTTAATGGTACTACAATGCTGGATAAATATGTGTGAATAGGGAGGCCTCTTAGCTACCTCTTGGACAGAATACACTTCACATTTCCTCAGCACATTATATATAGTCTTTATATGGGGCCAAGCCCCAGGGAGTTTCTGCCCCCTAACTCCAAACGGTTAGAATCTCAACAGTGACCAGAAGCAATATCCAAGAAAATCACTCTGTGGTGGGAGGATCACTGCCATTATCTGAGTTGTTAAACCTGTTGCGTTGAGATAGGCGTTCCAGAAGTCGCTATTGAATCAGGCTCACAAATGTATTTTGCATGGCAATGAAGCATTATTAAGGAAAGTACTGTACTAAAATAGGTGCAAGTCAGCCCCAGAGCAGCCATGTGAAGCTGCTGAGGGGAGCTGCCATGTTCAGACTTCCACTTCTCCTCTGGGATGGGACCTGGCTCAGTCCCAAAGGTGTTAGTGGGATCGGCTGCCCGTGGAGATAAAAACCAGGGCTTGTTTTATTTTGCTTGCTTTCTATAAATGCACCCGTTATGCAAAAACTTTTATAGCATTTATCCCCTTGTCTTAGTGTGGTCATTTAATCCTGTTCTACTTATTTCTAAGGGAACATTTCCTTGGAATGCCAGGAAGCAGAGCATGCCTGCTACATTAGCCCTCATCACAGCTCTGCTCATGCCTTCCCCTGTGGCTTTGTGTAGCCAGCTCCGATCTCTTTTCTTCTGTCTACCTGCTCGTACAGCAAGGTGATCTGTGAGGCTTAATTCGTGTTAGGTTAACACTGTGTAGCCTTTGAAAGAAAGGTCTGCTTCTGAAGGCAGAGTAATATCATGGTGCAAACTAAATTTTAATTTAACAGTTACAGTAATATATTCTTTGATAGCCATTAAAATTAGGATAAATGAGGGCAGGGGGGAGTTTTGAAATGTAAAACCTATTTTGTAGGTGGAAAAACTTACCCCTTATGCATGATTCAATACTACAGAGTGGGATTGTTCATTCCTGTGAGCCCCATTTGTTCATCAGCTCTTAACACAAATATGTTGGCTCACTCCGAAGATGTGTCACTTTTTTCTTTGAAGTATCTGTCACTTGATCCACAAAGACAGGGCTTCTTTTTATTCTGCTCTAGAAATTCTTCAGCAGAAGCCACTTGCCTTGCTGCCCCATCTCAGCAAACAAGTGCTCAGAGGTAAAAGAAAAGCAGTGGGAAATGACAGTCCCAATAAAGAACAGAAGTGGAAACAATGAAACACCCTTCTAGCTCTATAGAGTTCAGGATTCCTAAAACCAGCATGGTGATCGTGCTCATGCAACACCCCATGCTGCATTAGGCTCCATGGGTCGTTCCTAGCACCAGACTATGAAGCAATTTACCTTTCCTTTTAAATTATTCTTCCTTGACACATTTTTTTTTCGTTCTACACTCATGTGCTTACTGCCTGCTGGAGGAAACAATACTCTTTTCTAATCACTGTCTTATTCTGTAAGTAAAAATGGCACAAAAGACATTGACTGCCTCTTGAACACTTATGTCCATCTCTGCAAAAAGTGTGAAATGTTACCCATGAACTGCATGGTGTTATAGAGCCTCTTTACACTCACGTCAAAATGCTGGAAGTAACTATGAGCTGCCAGCAGCTGTAGAACCACACCTTTGACAAATAAATCTTCAAATTACTTGATCAATTTCTTTTATTTTAAAGTATTTAGAAAGAAAAGTATGAAAAATACAATTTTTTTTTTAGTTAAATTGTATATATGAATCACATACTTAAAGTAAAAGTATAGGTGCAGGTGACATTCTCAGCAAGCACACAAAAAATATCTAGCAGACAAAGTGATACAGAGAAAGAGGAAGTATCTTTGGCTAAGCTCAGTGGCTTGACAGCCAGGTGCCAGGGCATCTTGTTGTTATTTTGGTTTTATTTAGCAAAGCAGCAAGAAAGACAACCCAGAACAAGCGAAAGCGTGAGGCATTGGGAAACTAACCCCTCCAAAAGGAATGGACGTGTCCAAGGACATGCAACTATTCATACATATAAAGTAGAAATAGTCTAAAGTAATAGTAATAATTTAATTACAAGGCCTATAATGACTGCCCAGAGAGCTCAGAGTGATTACTTAAAAATACTATTCTGAAATCCCTAGGTGGGCCACTGTAAGTAGCTGTAGGTGGTGAAAGTTAATTTCACACCCAACTGGCTGGCTCCCAACCATCAACTGGGCAATTGCCTTGCCCAGGCAATCAATGCCAATAACTGCTTAGAGTGCGACTCAAAACTGAAGGGAAAGTCCATGGACACATACAATTAGAAAAATATAATAATAAACCCACTGGCACTAAAGAAAAAATCTCTTATCCAGAATATCCTAGATGCTTTAGCAACTCAACAATACTGGTGTCTAAACTTGTGAGAGACAGAAACAAAATATTTAAATAGGAGTAAGTCAACATGTGAATGAGAATGTTGCTATTTAAACAGGGTAGCAGTCACATCGGAGTGCTTTTAAATAACGCATCTTGCAAAGATACATCCTTATATGCATGCACATGTATGCATTTATATGCACACAGACACTTGCCACACGTAAGTTCTAGCTTCCTGCCTCCTTTTGTCACGTCTTCTGGCAATTTTGATGTCTGCCTGGAAATTCATGCCACTGTGGGTTAACCACTTGTAGATGGATTATTCATTTGCAATATTTACTGCTATTTGGACAGTGGACATTTTCCTGAGCAGTCACAGCTCACATGATTTCATGAGCTCCTTCTTCCAGACAAATCTTTCCTTAGTTAAGGCTAAATAACTCCAGCAAATTTTCTAAATGGGAATGAGCCTCTCTACTTCCAGGTCTCTGTTTAACCATTATGTCCTTGGACTTGGCCTCTTCAAGCAAATTTCCTACCACTGCCTGCCCGATTCACTAGATGAATAGCTTCCTCTTACTACAAAGAGACATGCAGCTAAATTTCAGGATTATTTTTTTTTTCATTAAATTTCCTTTAACAAAAATGCCCAGTACCATTTTGTTTTCTATTTCACAGAATAATTGCCTAACCTGAAACCACACCATCCTGCAAAGTAGCTGCTGTTAATGCAAGCCAGGTACTGGCAGCAAATCCATCCTCGAACAAATATTTACAAAAATTGGCTCTGGGGAAAGGGGATCGCTCACATCACCGTGGCCAAAAGCCCGACCTCCCCCTTCCTCAGAAAAAAAATAAAAATACCAAAACAAAACAAAAAGCAAAACTGAGGTAAAGGGACGCACCCAGCGCTCACCGGGGAGCCATCCAGGACTCGACTCCCCCTTCCCTTCCCACAGGGCGACCTTGAGGAGCGGTGCCCGACGGTTTTTAACCGCCTGCCGTTGCGCCCGTTGCCCAAC
>VYZM01011645.1:74807-87581 GCA_013398915.1 Dromas ardeola | reverse complement strand
GAGGCCCCCGCGGCGCGGCCGTCCCCCCCGCTCCCCCTCCCGTACCCTCCCGCCCCCGGCGGCTGCATGGGGCGGCGCTGAGCGGCGGAGCGGCGGCGGGGAGCCATGCTGTCGAGGAAGGGGATCATCCCCGAGGAGTACGTGCTGACCCGGCTAGCGGAGGATGTGCCGGATCATGCCCGGTACCGCACACGGGAGCGACGGGCGCGTTTCGTGGGCAAGAACGGTGCCTGCAATGTGGCCCACAAAAACATCCGGGAGCAGGGACGCTTCCTCCAGGATGTCTTCACCACCCTGGTGGATCTCAAGTGGCCCCATACACTGCTTATTTTCACCATGTCCTTCCTCTGCAGCTGGCTGCTCTTCGGCATGGTCTGGTGGCTCATCGCCTTTGCCCATGGAGACCTGGACCACAGCACCCGGCTACAGCGCAGCCCCGGGGAGGGGGCAGTGGGGGGCCCGGTCAGCTTTGTGCCTTGCGTGACCAGCATCCACTCCTTCACCTCCGCCTTCCTCTTCTCCATTGAGGTGCAGGTGACAATCGGCTTTGGGGGACGCATGGTGACAGAGGAGTGCCCAGCTGCCATCCTTGTGCTGATCGTGCAGAACATCGTGGGGCTGGTGATCAACGCCATCATGCTGGGCTGCATCTTCATGAAGACCTCGCAGGCCCACCGCCGGGCCGAAACCCTCATCTTCAGCAAGCATGCGGTCATCGCCTTGCGGGAGGGCAAGCTCTGCTTCATGCTGCGGGTGGGTGACCTCCGGAAGAGCATGATCATCAGCGCCACCATCCGCATGCAGGTGGTGAAGAAGACCGCCAGCCTGGAGGGGGAGGTGGTGCCCCTCAACCAGATTGACATCCAGATGGAGAACCCTGTGGGGGGCAACAGCATCTTCCTTGTCTCCCCACTCATCATTTACCACGTAATAGACAAGAACAGCCCCCTTTACGACATCTCCCCCCTGAACCTTCACCACCATGAGGACCTGGAGATCATTGTCATCTTGGAAGGGGTGGTGGAAACCACTGGCATCACCACTCAAGCCAGAACCTCCTACCTGGCAGATGAAATCCTCTGGGGCCAAAGGTTTGTGCCCATCGTGGCCGAGGAAGATGGGCGATACTCTGTGGACTACTCTAAATTTGGCAACACAGTGAAAGTGCCCACCCCTTCCTGCACTGCTAGGCAGCTGGAGGAGGACAAGACCATTATGGACACCATGCCGTTGTCCCCTAAAGGCACAATAAGGAAGAGGTCTGTCAAGCTAAAGCCCAAGTTTACCATAAGCGATGAGCCTTCCTGATGCCTTTTGACTGGGAAACTCTGTTAGGGCGTTATGTCTGAAAGATGGCATAAACTCAAAACACTGAGGTGGCCTCTTACTTTTTTTTAAATTCAGGTTGGTAGCACAAGGTATGTTCTGGTGTTATTTATTGTGGGATAAATCTAAAGCTAATTATATTTTTTTAAAGGTGTGAGAGATTTCAAGCAGCACTGGGAGTAGGAAAACATGGTCTGCAGCTTTAAATTTCAGTTCAAACTGTCCTATTTAATTGCACGATTTTTTTGCGTTGATTTGACTGCAGGTAATGACATCTGCTCAAAAAATAAATGCATATTTATCCTCAGAGATTGCAGTACTTAGGGTCTTGCAGTGTCCTAAAGTCAGTAGTTTTCAACTGTTTTTTTTCTAACTTGAACAATCAATATAGCAAAATAAAATATTAATAATTAATAAAGTAGGCTGGATTTAAATGATAACAAAGAAGTTAGGCAATGCTATGTATGACACAAGACCAGATCTGGAAGTGTCTATGTATTATACCCTATATCTCAAAGAAATTAACTGCCAGGTTTGCTTCATCCATATTGTATGGAGCCACTCCACATGCAATATGAAATGTATTTGAATATTTACTTTGTTTATTTTGAAACGCTTTACACTTCCAAAATAAAGCATTCAGGAATACTTTTTTGGATTGTACATTTCTGATATTAAGCAATGCTTTGCCTTTAAAAAGAGTAGCAGATAGTATACAACTGAAATTAAGTACAAATAGGAAAAATTCTGTATTCTAATTTCCAAAGGAAGAGAAGCCCACACATGGAGAGCCACATGGCAATAGGATACCCAGTAAAAAAATTAATCTCTCCCTTAGGTCGGTCTGAATTCTGTTAGACAATTGGGGAAAATAAATAGAATTAGATATTTTAAAGGAAAGGGCAATGCTGAGTGCTGAAATTTTATCTGCATGCAGTAAGCAAAACCTTTCCCTCCTTTCCCTTTTATAAAATAAGCCAAGGGTTTTGTGCTTAGGGAAAGGAGCGATGTGTAAGACAACATGGTCACTTCTGGGATGCTGTGTCACAAAACGTATGCCTGCTGAGGGAACCATTCCCTTTCCATTTACATCCTGACCTCCCTACACAGCCGGTGCCTGCCTTGGTTTTCAGCTGAATTCAAGATCTGGCATTTACCAGCAAACATGAAGGAGCCATGTTCACCTCAGTCCCACTGTGACAATAGGAGCAATTCCCCTTAGCACAGCCCTGCAAATCCTCTATCTGGGGATATTAGTAACAGCAGTAATTTTATTTCTACGCAGGGCTATTAGGAGATAGCAGCAGCATTAACTATAGTGTGCTATTAACAGGGAAAACTGCTACTCAAGTAAAAAAAGATAATGATGTCCAAATAAAACCTAAATAAGCATTACGGAACTAATCCAACACCTTGTTGCACAAGCTGTGCAGAGGCACATGTTACTTTCAAACCCAATTATTCAAGGAGCTTCTAGTGTCAAGTTCTTGTATTATGTAGCTCACAATAGACACCTGAAATGGTTTGTGTTGGCAGTAGTATGGCAAATTTTTGATGCCTTTTCAGTGTAACAACATGATAAACTGATTTGAAAGTGTGACAAAACTTCCATACTGACTATGGAATATTTTCAGGCACCTATAATAAAATGAAATAATGTTTGGGTAAAATCAAAGGTTGTTTTAAAATGATAAAATAGTAGTTACATTTTTAATATTTATGTATTTCAGTTTTATGAAGACCTATATCAGCATTATCAGACTGCCAGTTAAGAGAGTAAATGCCTGTTCGTTTTCCAAATTCCCAATACACCAATACTATTCTGTGTACAGCTCTAAAAATGTGATGCGTGTTTCACAATGAAAGACAATCAAATTAGCATTAACAAGTAGTCAGCAAAGAAAATTTGGAAAGGCATATTTTACATTTGTAATCATAAAAAATCCTACTATTTAAAATAGAGAACGATTAAATGCCTTTTATGATTAAATTTCTTCTGTGAGACTGAGTCTAATTGTCACATTGTTTTCTAGCTTTCCCTTTTATTGCCTCTGTTCCATTGCTCATCGGAGGGGCACTTACAGTAGAGCTATTTGCATTTCCTAGACACCTTTGTTCCTTTGAAAGTTCATTGTTCTTTATCAGTTGTCATAATACCATTGCTCTATTCTTACAAGAGTCATAGATAAAATATTAGAGTTAGCTTTCCAGTGACTTGAAATCATTGGCTTCTCTGTAGTCTCCTTAGTGCCTTATTTGAATGTGTAAGATACACCTTAAGGTTCTCACATAAAACCTCTTCAGCTCTGGTATCATTTTAAAGCTCTTGTCAAGATTTGACCTAAATGTGAAGCAATTTCAGCAGCACTACCATGCAACTATTTTCAGGAACTGATGCAAGACTCTTTTTCCCTCAGGGAAATCTGTGCTACAGAGGTAGAAAATTCCCTTTGTTCACTGTAAGATGGGAGGGGAAAGACAGGAGGAAACAGTTTGCATGCACTGGGCTGCTTTCAGGACCACCGTTTATGTCACTTTTTTAGAAGAATCTATCTAATTTTCTGAAGTCTTGCAATAAATAGGTATCATAATATTATGAGGAACGCAGGATTTGTACTATTAAAATCACCATAGCGAATTATTTCAATCAAAGTGTTGGTGATTTTGAATGTCAGGATTCTTCTAAGTTTAAATTCTTCTGTTCTTTCACCATTTAAAATATTCAGAAGCATTTTGAGGCAAAACAGGGAAGAATAAGTGTATTTATTTTCTACTAGGGATATTGCATCTTTGTGAGGATCCTTTCATTTTGTCATTTACAAAGTATTTGGGCACACAAATATCTGAAATTGTTCTTAAATTTGTACTTATGCTGACTGGCCCTTTTCTCTGTAGGAAGGTTCTGAAGAAGGCATCTGTGCTATCATTTGACGTAGAAAAGTCCTCATTCTTAGCAATGAGCTAACACTGCGTTTTCCATAGGTGAAGTCCAAAGTGAGTGGGCTTTTGAACTTACTCTCTCAGCCTGCATTTGCTTTTTGGTAGGTAGTATTGCAGTTGGGATCCTGCTAAACAGCTGGGGGGAGTGTGCAGTGGCTCCCATCACTGCTACCTCTCCACATTTCCTCTGCACAGAAACCAGCATGAGGGAAGCTGGGAGCTACACACTCGGGGCTTGCCCTGACTGAGGGAAGGACATGGAAACAAGAAGTGGGGAGCTATAGGTTTTGTAGTGACCTGTTGCTGAATTTAGGGTGTGGTGGAACCAACTGTGTCCATGGGAATTGCCTTTCATGTGCTTCAGGGACCATTATCATTTTATACTCATATTTCACACTGTTCAGTGCATTCAAATTGGAGTTTGTTAACTATTTGGATGGACAGAAGGATCACAGAGTTTATTAATCAGAAAAAGAGACTGGAGAACACTTACGTTATATGCCATAGTTTTAAAATACTTGTAGTGACTGCTGGTGAGAACATAGCCACTGGGTGTATCAGTTTCATGTTGCTTTTCCTGATGAAATCAAATGACATACGTATACAAAATTAGAGTATAACAAGGTCTGACTTTGTCTATTTATCCCCCAAGGCACATGGTAAGTATGGTATTGTAGCAGGGTACTTCAGTAGGAAAATCTCTCTGTAAAATAGATACAAATCAGAAGTGAACTCAAGAGGCTGCATATTAAGGCAAAAGAGGGTCAGGGACGTTAAAAATACATTTAAAATCCACAAGTGACACAGCGGGAAGACAACGTCAAGAAGTAATAAACTATTTTCTTTGAAGACCTTCACACCAGCAAAGGTGTGGCGGTGCTGAGATGAGATATCAGAGACCTAAAAAGCAGAGGAGAGGTTGGTATAAAAGTCTTTAACAAGTCCAGGGCTTACATCCTAGCACAGATTAGCAACGCGGTCAACGTCAAAATTCAGTCTGCCCTGTAAGGTGAGACTGCAGGCTGGGCATGATCAGCATTGCTCAATCTGGTGGGTAAATATTGCTACGTGTTGAGCAAGGTACAAGTCACAACAGAGCCCTGTTGGAGTCAGTGTTAGGAGGGCTTTGTGGCGACTGATTCTTGTGTTTAGTTATTTATTAATAGTTAATAATATCAAACTAATGAATAATTAATAGTTCCTTGAAAACTGAATTTGCTTCCTCATGTTTACCTTCCTCTTCCACTCTTTCTTTGTACATTGGCCACCCCTGAAGGTAATTATTGTCAGTCTGCTGGCACAGATTGTTTTGATTTGGGATAAAGCACAAGAGTGCTCGGGGAAATAAAAGAGATATTAGAAACCCAAAAACTTCTGTGAAATTGCCAAGCTTGCGACTTTCACGACGGTTCCTTGTACAAAGCATGGAAATATCTATTCATAGGAACTGGATATTAATAAACTACCATAGATCATTTGCTGTTGTTAATTTTGCAGGTTCCTGTGGAAGGGAAAGTGGTTTGGCTCTTCAGGTTTGGGTTAAGGCAGAAGAGAAGAAAGTTCAAAATCACTGCATTTGAGGCTCCCTGGTTACACCATTTTCTCTCCCCATGCTCAAAGTCATACCGGTGTTGCCACTAAAAATGGGCAGAATGAATGCTCTTTGCAGTACATGTTCCTGTGTGGCTCTGCGTTCGTGCAGGGAGAGCTGCCCCATTCCAAGGTGGATATCTCAAACCCCAACTGCCCTGGAAGGCAGTAGAAAAATTCCCACCCATTCTGTGGATTTTTGGAACAAAGGATGTAATCTGCCAACCTGCTGAAAGCACGTGCTGCAGCAGAAAGAGGTATTTAATCAGCGCTGCAGACCGTACTCAAGCAAAGTTGCTGTTTGAGGTGAGAAGACCCTTGTGTGAAGGAGGCCTTGGGTAAGATGGACCTGAGCAGGTGGTGGGACATGTGCTCAACATGGCTGGTGACTGTCTAAATGCCTGTAACAAATGACTCAGTGTACTATTTTTGATTCAGCAAAGGAGAAAGATACGTGATACAAACCTCCACACCCCCCCAAGGAGAACTATTAAAAGAGCAGAAGACATTCTTGAGAGGCTGCAGATACTGCTGCCTCCATCCTTCTCTTAGCACCGCTGAGTGCCTACAGAGGATGGTATGCTGCATGTTTTTCTGGCTTACGCCCCTACTTTAATACATAATATGACTTTAAAGAATCATCACAGGGGAATGACTCAGTTTAAAAGTAATTTTCAAAAATCAGAACCTGCAGCCCCTCTTTGCCACTTGCCCCTGTCAACCTTTGTGCCTGACAGATGGCAAGTCTATGAGAGGTATCCTAACCAGCTGCCTTACTGCAATGCTGAGCAATCAATCCCATCTCAACCCTCGTGACAGCAGCCTCACAGAGGCACAGGTCTCCTCCTTCCTCCCCTCACAGGAGCTGGGCCCTGCCCTGGCAGAAGGCATGGAGCATCCCATCCCGTCCCCCTGCCTGTGTTGCTGTGAGGGTGGTGAGGCCCTGAGCTGGGAGCAGGGCTGCCACGTGCTATGGCAGGAGGTGGGAGCCACCCTTTTCCTTCCCCGACTGTTCCTTGTTCATTTGCTGTTTTAAATGGCAAATACCTGCTTGTTGTTTTGCATTTATGTTTTCTCTGCCCAAGAGAGGGAAGGCAAAGTGTACAAATAGCACTGTTGTTGTTATAGTCATAATAATGTTATTCCTGAGTGGAGCTGAGGCGCAGAGATTGACAGTGAGCATCAATGCCAGCAGCCGCAGCCCTTGACTTCAGTGAGCTTCAAATCAGGCCCCCATGTTAAATCCTAGGCCTTTAAATCCAAGAGAGCTTGCCAGGGAGTTCATTAGCACCAGGATTTCCCTCTTAGGATTGGCCGCTATTAGGTTAATGGGGTGTGCAGCTGACCCAAATAGTCCCTGATGGTGCCTTTGCTGCAACAATGATGCTGGTCCCTGTGTTTTATGTTAAAAGTCTCCTTCTGTTTCAGCATCTCCTGGGAACTTCTTCTTGGGCCTTGTGAGTAAAAAATCTTGTTTTATTTTTCTCTAGCATGAGAGAATATGGCCCATGTGCATATTGTATACTTTTATATGCTGAAGCACTTGAATATTTATCTTGTGGTCTGGTATCAGTTTGCCCTGTTTGTAAACGATCTGACAGGAAGTTGTAGCAAGGTGGCTGTTGGTCTCTCTTCCCAAGTAACAAGCGATAGGATGAGAGGAAATAGCCTCGAGTTGCACCAGGGGAGGTTTAGGTTGGATATTAGGAAAAATTTCTTCACTGAAAGGGTTATCAAGCATTGGCACAGGCCGCCCAGGGAAGCGATAGAGTCACTATCCCGGGAGGTATTTCAAAGGTGTGTAGATGTAGCACTTTGGGACATGGCATTAGGTTTACAATTGGACTCGATCCTAAAGGTCTTTTCCAACCTAAATGATTCTTTGGTTCTAAGTTCTCCCTGTCTCCTGATAAGTGCATACAAGTAATGGGAACAGTATTTTCCACACCCTGCCTTTGTCCCAGGTGCATTTTTCTAGTGTTGTTAGCTCTACTTTAGCTTTAAAACTTGAGGAAAAAAGCTAGCAAGATAATGTTTTTTTCATGGGATGGGTGGAAAAGAAGGCCAGTGAGATGAGCAGGAAGATCAAAGTGTTCTTCTTGCAAAACATACGGATTTTGTTGGAGCAGAGTGCCCAGAGAGCAGATCCTTATGTAAAACGATGGTAAACTTGGACCCTGAGGGCAAAAAAGGTACCCTATGCAGCCATCCCCAGTGACATTTTAGAAGATGACTAGCACTCTGTGGGTGTGCTGGTCACTAAATACACAAGGGTGGCTTGATATGAAGGAACTAATGGCAGGCTTCACTAACCATGGAGAAAGTTCATGCTTACTGAGAATTTATCTAGAATTATAGGCAGTAAACAGATATTTTTCCAAAGACAGTGACTATCTTTAGAAATGTCTCTGTAGGAAGAAGCCATTATTTACTCAGATTTTCTTCTATCAAGTGTTATCTGGACATCCATAGCTGAGATCTTTACGCTTAGAATCTACCTGCTTTATTAAATGGATGCATTTGATAGCGACATTTGATCATTTTGAGAAGTTGTTCTTTTGTGTTTCCTTTTTTTAATTGTGGCAAAGTTGTTATTCCTTTATTTAATTTTTTTTTTTCTACTTATTTTGCTCATTACTGTACATGGCCTGAAAAGCATGTCACTTCTGTTGTATTCTTGAACAACATCTTCTTGAGGAAAAAAAATAAAAAGTTTCACAGCACGCCATAGCTCTGTGACCTGAGATTGGAACTCTTAAATTACAGTACTACCATTCAAGGTATTTTCATGGTATCACAAGTGTTTCTACTGTTATGTGCAGATCTGTCCTCACTGAAGAGAGTCTGTTTCCTTTGTGAAGTGGAACTCAATCAAGTTTTAAAATATAGGTTTCCTGAAAAATTTCATCTTCAGTAGGAACCTCACATCTGATCCTACATTCTTCACTCTGTGTTTCTGTTTTGCAAGTTACACAGGATTCATTCTCATAGTGCTTATTTTCTACTTCAACTGGGAGCAGTCCCTTAAACCAGGCAACTAAACTCATCCGGTCTCTGTTCCTTCCAGATTCACAGCACTGAAGTGTGACATCCATGCTAGCCTTTGGGTGCGCTGTAATGCACTTTACCTTCATAGTGGTAACTGCTTCTTGGCTAGATGGACCAGAATCTTTGATTTTATTTTTTCAGAGACAAGAGGATAAAGGTCTTGGCACCAAGGCCACTCCATAAATGTGTCATGATGGCTGAGTGGTTTGTGCTTTACTATTAAAACTGTAGTTTTTACATTTTGCTGATGCCCCATAACATTAAATAACTACCTGAAGACTAGTAAAAATTTAAGACTCCCTGCCTCCTTATGCCCCTTGCTTGGACTTGGTCTTACGCAGGCCCAATGTGAAACTGTCCTGTGTTCAAAAACCTTCTCTGTATCTCTGTGAACCTCTGTCTATACTGCCACAGATCCCTTACTGCCTCCCTCAGGTGACTTCCATATCAAAAAATAAGGTCTCTGTTTAACAAGTATAAACTTGGGGACAACTTCTTTGGTGGTTTCCTATTTCTTCCCCTTCTACACAGGCATTGCTGATGCATAACCTAGAGTCCTGTGGGAGATATAGAGGTATGCAGCTGCTGCATAAACCATACTGGCACTTATCATGCCTTCCAGTAATGTTTTCCTGGTGAGGTGAGAATCATGCTCGTGAATTATATTATCAGAATGGCCTTTATAGGTTTGTTCTGCTTTAAAACTAACATTTTAAGGGTTCTGTATGGCTCTGATTTGCACTCAGGGACAGTTTATTAGCAGCCCTATTATGTTCTTCTACAAAGTAGGAAGAAATATAATTATTTACAACAGTAATAATCTTATACTCACCTATCATAAAGGGAGCTATCCACAGAAAAATCCACAATCTTGTATTAAAAAGCATTGCAAAATTTATACCAGTCCACAAAATTTTTATTAGTATGTTCTCATTACTCAGTATTCAGTCATGACTGGTTTTCACATTGATTCTCAAAGAAACCACTCCAAAGTACGCTAAATTCAACAGATGTCTTGTTACTGACTTAAAAAAATGTGGATGCAGTTCAGAGAATGTCTGACTAAAATGGTGTGCTGACACTCATATTTCATTCATTTTTCTGAAGCAGTTTAAATAAAAAATACTGATCAGCATTACTAGAGGGGTTTGATTTGATTCTTAGTTATAGTGGAAAAGTTCTGTTAGTTCATTTTTAAAGTTTATGGTGTGGCTATAGCTCGTTCAGTGCATAACTGTGGAATGGAAAATTCAATAATTTCCACATTATTCTGACATACAGAAATGCTTCTTTAAAGATATAATCTCCTTTATCTTTGAGACTCCAATATCTCTAATAACTTTGTGGGATGTCTTATTCCATAATCCATAAAAGAAGCTTGAGTATTTGCAAACTACTATCCAAATTTAAACTAACTTTGAAGAGATAACAAACAATAACAAAACAATAGTTTACCTGCAAGCTTGAGTTGAACGGCTTGTTCCACAGTGTTGAGTTGCTGAATGAAAAACTTCACATCTTAATATTTTAATATTGTCAGATGCCTTTGGAGAGAATTGTAGTTTGCTCATACAAAAATATAATCCATTTTCTCCAATATCAGTTTTTATTACTTGGTTGGCTTCAGGTAACCGTCCTGCAGCTCTGAGTCTTTGTGGCTCTTATACATGCATACAATGCTTGATGTTGTCAGGTACAAAATTTGATATGGAAAATTCAAGACAGACAGTCATATTGACTGTGGTTTGTGTAGGATTTTCTCTTATCTCGGAGATAACAGGAGACTTTGCTAAAGTAAGAGAGAAAGTTTTCCATTAAAAAGCTGCTGCAGTAAAATACTCTTGGGATACTTAGCCAAGAGTAATTTATTACAGAAGAAAGAATTGCAACAGAAAAAAGTGTACGCCTGCTGTTCTTCGAGTGCTCTGTACCTAGACTCAGTAAGACACTGCACTCACATATGTACATTCATAGTGTGTCATATCGCATATATTTAAAAAAGGAATCTCGCTCTTTGTTAAAGGGTGTGGTTTTTTTCTGGCAGCAGGAATAAGACCAACGTATGAGTCCTATCAACATGATAGCAATTAAGCACTTGTCTTGAGCAGGCTGTTTTCAGCCCATTCACCATCACTTCCACCAACTAAAATATTCTGTTACTTTGCTACAAAATAGGAGAAGATCTATAGTTTGAAGACTAACTAGTTAAGAAGTGAACCCCAGACAAGGGGTTTATGCTAACACTCCTCGAGTATGAAATCTAAAACCTATATTGCTTTCTCGCCACTAGAATTTTACAGCAGGGTAAATATGAAATTACATCTTGTGATTGAGAGGGGAGAGGGAAAGTGAAATTGCTCCTGTCAGATGTGATATCTCCTGAAAAGCAAACTGATAGTGGAACGGACGGATTAAAGATAACAGAACCTCAATTTCTAGCTTTTGGTTTTTTACTAACCACTTTACTTTTAGCAAATTTCTTAGTGGGGAATATAACATGCTTCACTCATTTGAAATAAAACAATTCAAGGAAAGCAAAAATCCAAGTTAAATCCATCTTTGTTTATATCAATTTGTTGGAACTTTTGTAGAGACTCTCAGTGGCAAAAATAACATGCCAAGTGAATGTATCTACTGAACCACTGCGTGGACTAATTTGACAGAGAGCTGTAACCAGGGTCTCCTGGGGCTGAATCATGCTTGCACAGTGATTAAGTTACACCTTCCTGTCCCAAATGACTCTGTATACCTGAAACAAAATTATTTTCCCCCTCAAGTTACATCAAATAGTGGTCTGTATTGCCCTTAAAGTGAAAGGACCCATAGATGTATTATACATACCTGGAAGCCTTAGAAATACCTCTTTTGTGATGGGTTTCTCCAGGCTTTGTACAGTACTTTGAAAGCAATTTTTTTTTTTTTTCAAACATGAAAGCCATAAGTGTTATCTGAAGCACAGATTGTAGGTAGAAGTAGTTGCCTGAGTGGCCCAGTAACTCTTGTCTGATGTTATCCTTGGTTGTATCCTCCTCCAGTGACCACTGGATTTGAATCTCTTCAGGGCAAAAATCACTTACTCTACACACGCAGAGACACAGAGTGATGATACAGTATTTGCTAACGCGAGGTAAGCAGACGAAGATGTGAAAAGGAGGTCAAAGAATCTTGACTATTTAGCTCTTTATAGCCTTGGTATTTATATATTTGATTATTTATAGAGGAAGCAAGAGGGATCCAGTCTCAGTAAGAAATACAGTAAGTATGAGAAATAATGTTCTTTTGATAGCTCAAACACAATGAACCTCTAGTCCTCTGGATATGAAAATGTACTTATTTATAATACTTTAGTACTTCTATAACAAATGTAACACGTAATTACGTGTTTTATTAAATTTTCCCTGGCTTATGAAGTTCCCAGCTTCCCCTTGCTAGTCCTTCTTGCGGTTCCCAAAACAGCTATGTCAGCACAATTTAAAAGGTGGTGAACTATGGAGTAGAAGTGCTTTGCCTGCTGCAGGAGGAACAATCTATTTACTTTCTTGTAAAGCATCAGTGTTATCCTATTAAAGAATACTTCCTCAGGAAAATACTTCACAAACTCCAAGCACTATTCTTTCCCCCCCGCTTTTTTTTTTGGTGTGTGTAAGAGTTTCTTGACATTTTCTAAGAGACAGAGACTGTCGTACAAATGCTGTGGGCACTTTGAAATTCTCAGGCTAGCTGTTTTTCTCAACAATCTGATTCTAGACCTCGAGCTAGATATGGGTGTATATCTGGAACATTTTTCTTTCTTTTGCATGCAGTGCAAAGTGCAGTGCTATGTAGGTGTCTCACATTGGGACAGTCAGATCTGAGTGGTACTCTCTCTTT